>RXID01015285.1:17500-20653 GCA_005019695.1 Trichopus zeylanicus subsp. travancoricus | reverse complement strand
TACTTCTACTATTATAACTACTACTACTAGTACTACTACTATACCTATTGTTTCTACTACTACTACTACTAATATTATTACTTCTAATACTACAACTGCTGCTGCTGCTACTACAACTTGTACTACTACTACTACTGCTGCTGCTACTACTTTTACTACTACTACTACTTCTACTACTAGAACAACTTCTATGACAACTACTACTACTTCTCCGACTAATACTACTTCTACTACTACTATTACGACTATTGCTACCACTACTTCTACTACCTCTTTTAGTGCTACCGCCTCTACTACTACTACTTCGGTTGCTACTGCTACTACTGCTACTACCACAACTTTTGCTACTGCTACAGCTATTGCTACTACTAGTACTACTACTGCTACAATAGCTACTACTACTTCCAGTACTGCTGCTACTTCTACTACCATTATTGCTGCAACTACTACTAATACTACTAATGCTATTCCAATTACAGCTACTGCTACTGCGACTACTACTATTGCTACTACTACTACCACTATTTTTGCTTCTATTACTACTGCTACTACTACTGCTGCTACTATTACCCCAACTACTGCTATTACAACAACTGCCCCTACTACTACTACTACAACAACAACTACTACTATTACTTTAACTCATACTACTTCTACTCATACTACTGCTGCTGCTACTACTGCAACAACTGCTACTACTACTAATACTGCTGCTACTGGAACTGCTACTACTACCACACTACTACTACTGCTACTACTACAGCAACTATTGCTACTACTGCTACTACTACTACTAAAATTATACTACTAATACTACTACTGCTACTACTACTGCTGCTACTGCTCTTGCTACTACTACTTCGTTTCCGACTACTACTACTTCTGCTACTAGTACTAGTACTACTGCTACTATGATTACTACTACTACAGCTACTGCTACAATGACTACAACTACTGTTAATACCACTACTACTACTACTGCTACCATTACTACGACTACTACTATACTACTACTACGATTGGTACTATTACTACTACTACTACTATGGCAATTAACACTACTACTGCTACTACTACTACTACTATGGCTGCTACTACTACTGCCATTGGAGCTGCTGTTGCCAATAGATCTAGTACAACTACTACTACTTCTCCTACTACTTCTAGTACTTTTACTACTAGTACTACAACTATACTGCGACTACTTCTACTACTACTACTACTTCTTCTTCTACTACAACTACCACAGCTACTACCACTGGTACTACTAGTGCTACTTTCACTTCTACTACTATTACTACTATTGTGTTTGGTACTACTACAACTGCTACTACTACCACTACTACTGGAGATACAACAACTTTGACTACTACTATGACTACTACTACTACTTCTGCTACTACTGTTACTACTACTATTACAACTATTACTGCTACTATTACTACTGTTGCTACTACTACTATTACTACTACACCTACGACTACTACTACAACAACTCCAACGAAAATAACTACTACTACTAGTATTTCTCCCACAATAACAACTACTACTACTTCTCGTACAACTATGACTGCTGCTACAACTACTACTATAACCTCTTCTACTACTACCGATGCTACTACAACTGCAATTGGCTCTACTACTACTACTACTACCACTACTACTACTACTACTGCTATAGCTAGTGCTACTACTAGTGCTACTACTGCTACAATGGCTACTACTGCTACTTCTACTACTATTCCCACTGCTACTACTATCACGGCTACTGCTACTGCTATTGCAACTACTACTACTACTACTACTTCTACTTCTATTTCTACTGTTACTACTACTACTGCTACTACTACAATTACTACTATTGCGGCGACCACTACTGCAACTACTACTACAACAACAACAACTACTACTACTACTACTACTTTAACTACTAGTACTTTTACTACTGCTGCTACTACTACTGCTACAACTGCTACTATTACTAATATTGCTGCTACTGCTGCTACCATCACAACTACTAATACTGCAACTATTGAAACTACTACTCTACTGCTAAAACTTATACTATTAATACTTCTGCTGCTACTACTACTGCAACTACCATAACAACTACCACTTCTTTTCCTACTACTACTTCTGTTACTAGTACTGGTACTACTGCTACTACTATTACTATTGCTTCTATTATTACCGCAACTACTACTGCTACATCATTTCCTGCACGTAATGCTACTCCAACTACTACAACTACTTCTATTTCTATTACCACTTCTACTACAAGTAGTACTACAACTACTGCTTCTGCCACTTCTACTACTACTACTACTACAACTACTTCTACTACTACTGTTGCTGCTACAACTTCTACTACTCCCACTACTACTATTGCTGCTGCTACTACAACTACTAATACTACTCCTATTACTACTATAATTACTACTAACACTAGTACTACTACTATTATTACTATTACTATTATAACTACTACTACTATACTACTAATGCGACTAACGCTCCAAATACTACTATTACTACAGCTAAAGCTATTACCACTGCTGCTATTACTACTATTACTACTCTTACTTCTATCGCTACTAGTACTACAACTACTTGGGTTGCCACACATAATGCAACTCCAACTACTACTACTACTACTACTGCTCCTACTACAACTAGTACTACAGCTACTGCTTCTACTGATACTACTACTACTACTACTTCTGCTACTGCTACTGCTACTATTGCTGCTTCAACTTCCACTGCTACTTCTACTACTTCAACAACTACTACTACTACTACTACAACAACTACTACAGCTACTGCTTCTACTGCTGCTACTACTACCACTACAACGACAACAACTATGACTACTATTACTACCATTATTACTACTACTACTACTACCACAACTACTACAACTGTTACTACTATCGATTTCACTGCTAGAACAACTGCTAATGCAACCGCTGCTGCTACTACCACTACTAATACTATTGCAACAACTACTGCTTGAGTTATTACTACTACGACTGCTACTATGGCTGTTACCCATAGGGTTACTTCTACGACCCCAGTGACCACTTCGGCTACCATTAATGTTGTTACTACTACTAGTAGAACTACTACTACCACTAACACGGTTACTACCACTAC
>RXID01015285.1:0-12500 GCA_005019695.1 Trichopus zeylanicus subsp. travancoricus | reverse complement strand
ACTATTACTGGTATTTCTATTACTACTGCTACTACCAATACATCTATAACTTGTCCTACTTCAACTCCTACTACTATTACAATTACTATTACTTTGCAACTACTGCTACTACTAATACTACTACTATTACTACTACTACTACTACAGCAACAACTTTTGCTACTACTACTTCTACTACTGCTTCTACTCCTATTACTACTACTACTACAACAACAACAACAACAACAACAATAACAACAACAACAACGACAACTACTATCGCTATTAGTACTACAACACTTATTGCTACAACGACAACTACTGCTACTACTAATACGACTACTACTACTACTACTTCATAAACAACTACTACTGCTACTACTACTACTACAACTATTACTTCTGCTGCTTCTACTGCTGCTGCTACTCATACTACTAATACTACTACTACACTACTAGAACAACAACTACTACAATTGTTGCTCGTACTACATTGCTACTACCACTTCATAAACTACTTCTACTACTACTATTGCAACTAACTATACTCCTACTACTACTACTATGACTACTCCTCCTACTACTGCTACTGCTACTGCACTACTACTACAACTACTACTACTTGAATTACTACTACCCCTACAACTTCTACAACTACAACTACTAATACTACTGTCGTTGCTACTACCGCTACTACTACCCCTACTATAACTACTGCTACTCATACTACTACCAATAATTCTACTAATACTATTATTAATTTGACAACTTCTACTACTACTCCTACTACTATGACTATTATACTACTACTACAATTAAGAAAAATTCTCCTACTACAACTACTAATACTGCTTGTACAACAACTACTACTACTACACTAAAAATTTTACTACTAGTACTATTAATACTACTGTTACTCCAACTACCACTACTAATACTAAAACTACTACTACTACTACTACTACTACACATACAACAACTACTGCTGCTGCTACTAATACTACTGCAACTAGAACTTCTACTACTACTACTACTACTAGTACTAGTAGTACTACCGCTGTTGTTGCTACTGCTACAACCACCACCACCACCACTACTACAGCTACTACTGCTTCTACTATAGCAACTGTTACAACTACTACTACACCTACACCTACTACTATTACAACTACTACTACACCTACACCAGCAACTATTTGTACTACAACTACTACTACTACTACTACTACTACACCTACACCTAATACTACTACTACTACTGCTGCTGCTACTGCTGCTGCTGCTGCTGTAGCTATTACTACTACTTCGACTACTGCTGCTAATACGATGACTACTATTGCAACAACTACTACTCCTGCTGCTCCTACTCCTACTACTACTACTCCTCCTACTACTACTAATACAACAACTACTACTATTACTACTACTACTACTACTACTCTACTACAACAACTACTATTCCTACTACTACTACTACTACTATGACTACAATAACTACTGCTACTGCTACTACAACGACTACTACTACCACTACTACTATGACTAGTATTTCAACTACCTTTGCCACTGCTACTTCCACTAGGACTACTACTACTAGAACTCTACTACCTCCACTACTACTATGACTGCTACTGCTACTACACTACTACTGCAATAACTACTACTACTACTCCTACAACTACTACTATGACTATTTGTACCGCTTGAACTAGTACTACCCCCACTGCTACTGCTACTATGACTACTATTACTACTACCACTATTATTGCTTTTTCTACTGTTCCTACTACTACTTCTACTACCACTACTATTACTCCAACTACAACTGCTACTATTATTACTACTACTACTACTATTACAACTACTACTATTTCTACTATTATTACTTCTTCTTCAAGTCCTATTACTACTCCTACTACTACTACTAATACTCCTATTACTCAGACTACTACCACTACTACTGCTACTGCTACAACCACCACCACCACTACTACTACTGCTGCTGCTGCTACCGCAACTAGTACTACTACTACTACACCTACACCAACTACTACTACTTTTACTACCACTATATCTACAACTATTTCTGCTACAAGTACTACTACTTCAACTACTACTACAACTACACCTACTACTACCTACGCCTACTACTACTAAAACTACTACTACTTCAGCTACTACTACTACTTCTGCAACTACTACTACTACTATTACTACTACTACACCTACACCTAATACTACTACTACTGCTGCTACCAATACTACAACTACTGCTACTATCATTACTGCTGCTGCTATAGCTATTACAACTACTATAACTACTACTGCTAATACGACGACTACTATTAGAACAACTGCTACTCTTGCTGCTCTTTCTCCTATTACTACTACTACTACTCCTACTACTACTACTATTAGTACTTCTACTACGATCCCTACTACTACTACTGCTACAACTACTTCTACTCCTACAACAACTACTACTATTCCTACTACTACTACTACTATGACTACTATAGCTACTACTACTACAACTACTATGACTACTATTTCTACTACCACTGCTACTACTACTTCCACAAGGACTACTAATATTGTTAGTTTACTACCTCCACTACTACTATGACTGCTACAACTACTACACTACTACTACAATAACTACAACTACTATTCCTACAGCTACCATTACTACTCCTACTAGTACTACCACTACTACTGCTACTATGACTACTTGTACAGCTTCAACTAGTACTACTACCACTACTACTACTACTATGATTACTATTACTACTACCACTACTACTACTTTTGATGTTGTTCCTACTACTACTTCAACTGCTACTACTACTACTCCCACTACAACTACTACTATTATTGCTACTACTACTCCTACTATTACTACTACTACTATCACTACTACCATTATTACTACTTCGCCAAGTCCTGTTACTACTACTACTAGTACTACTACTAATACTCCTATTACTCGGACTACTACTACTACTACTATTACTACAACTATTCCTACTCCCATTACTACTTCTACTACTCCTACTACTTCTACTACTTCTACTACAACTACTAATACTTCCACTGCTATTATGATTATTTGTATTAGTACTACTACTACTACTACTACTAATAATAATAATAATATAACTACTACTTCTTCTTCTTCTTCTTATTCTTCTTCTACTAGTACTACTACTACTACTACTATGACTGCTATGACTACTACAACTACTACTATAGCTTCTATAATAATAAATACTACTACTACTAGAGCTACTCCCATAATAACTACTACTCTGACTACTATGACTACTACAAGAACAACATCTATTACTGCTACTATAAATACTACTACTTCTACAATAACTACTCCTACTCCTACTACTACTAATACAACTAATAATACTACTACTACTCCTTTGACTACTACTACTGCTCCTACATCTATTATTACTATTCCTACAATTATGACTATTTCTACAACTACCATAATTAATACAAATTCTCCTACTAGTAGCAGGTGTAGAAGTAGGAGTTGGTCTAGGAGTAGGAGTAGTAGTAGGTGTAGTAGTAGTTAGCATAGTAGTCGTAGCGTTCGTATTAAGTAGTTAGAGTAGTCCCAGTAGTACGGAGTAGTAGTAGTAGTAGCCAATTATTCTAGTAGTTGAAGTAGTAGTAGTAGTAGTAGTAATTGTTGCAATAGTAGTTATAGTATTAGCAGCAGTAGTAGTAGTTGGAGTAGGGGTAGTAGTTGAAGTAGTAGTTGTTGTAGCAGTAGTAGTAGTTGAAGTAGTAGGAGTTGCAGTTGGAGTGGTAAAAGTAGTAGGAGTTGCAGTAGGAGTAGTAGTAGCAATAGTAGCTGGATTAGTTGGAGTAGTAGTAGCATTACTAGTAGTAGTAGTAGTAATAGTAGTAGAAGTAGTAGCAATAGTAGTAACAATTATAGCGGTGGTAGTATAAATCGTAGTAGCAGTAGTAGTAGTATCTATAATAGGATTAACAGCAACAGTCGAAGCAGCAGAAGTAGCAGAAGTAGTAGTGACAGTTATAATTTTAGCAATATTATAGTAGTCTTAGTAGTAGTAGTAATAATAGTAGTAGTAGTTGTCTTAGTAGTAGTAATAGTAGTAGTAGTAGTAGCTGTAGTAGTAGTAGTAGTAGTAGTGTTTGGAGTAGTAGTATTAGTATGACTAGTAGTAGTAGTAATAGTAGTAGGAGCAGAAGTAGCAATTGGAGTAGTTGTAATAGTAGAAATAGTTGCATTAGTAGTAGTAGTAGTTGTAGTAGTAGTTGGAGTAGTAGTCGTAGAAGTCGTAGGAGTGTTGGGAGCAGTAGTAGCAGTAAGAGTAGTTATAGTAGTAGCAGCAGCAGCAGTAGTAGTTGTGGTCATAGGAGTTGTAGTAGTAGTACTAGGTGCAACAGTATTAGTAGTAGTAGTAGCAGTAGCTATAGTTCCAGTAATAGTAGTGGCAATAGTAGTAGAAATAGTAGTAGCAGTAGTAGTTGTTGTAGCAGTAGTTATAGCAATAGAAGTAGTAGTAGAAATAGTAGTAGCAGTAGTAGTTGTTGTAGCAGTAGTTATAGCAATAGAAGTAGCAGTGGGAGTAGCAGTAGGAGTAGGAGTTGGAGTAGTAGTAGTAGTAGTAGTAGTAATGGTGGTGGTGGTGGTGGTAGTAGTAGTAGTAGTAGTAGTATTAGCAATAGTAGTAGTAGTTGTAGTAGGAGGAGTAGTAGAAGTGGTAGTAGTAGTTGTTGTAGGAGTAGTAGTATTAGTAGTGTTAGTAGTAGTTGTAGTATTAGTAGTAGTAGTCATAGCAGAAGTAGTAGTGGTAGTGGTAGTAGCAGTAGTAATAGTAATAGAACTAGTAGTAGCAAAAGCAGTAGCAGCACCAGAAGCTATAGTAGTTGTTGTAGTCATGGTAGGTGTAGTTATAGTACTAGTAGTAGTAGTAGTAGTAGTAGTAGTAGGATGAGTTGTAGTAATAATAGTAGTTGTTGGAGTAGTAGTAGTGCGAGTATTAGTAGTTGTTGTAGTAGTAGTGTAGTTATAGTAGCTACAGTAGTAGTAGTTAAGGTAGTAGTACTACTAGTAGTAGTGGTGGTAGTAGTACTAGTAGTAGTAGTAGTAATAGAAGTGGTAGTAGTAGTGGAAGTAGTAGTAGTAGTAGTAGAAGTAGTAGTAGCAGTAGTAAAAGTAACAGCAGTAGCAGCAGCAGTAGTAGTAGTCATAGTAGTAATAGTAGTAGTAGTACTAGTAGTAGTAGTAGTAGCAGAAGTAGCAGTGGTAGCTATAGTTGTAGTAGTCGTAGTAGTAGTAGTAGTCATGGTAGGAGTAGTTATAATAGTAGTAGTTGTTGTTGTAGTAGTAGTGTTAGTAGTAGTAAAACTACTAGCTGTTGGAGTGCTAATAGCGCTAGTAGTAGTAGGTGTTATTGTAGTTGTGTAGTTATAGTAGCAGCAGAAGTAGTATTAGAGGTTGTAGTAGTAGTAGTTGTTGTAGTTGTAGTAGTACTAGTAGCAGTACTAGTAGCAGTAGTAGCAGTGGTAGCAATAGTACTAGTAGAAAAAGGACCAGTTGTAGCAATAGTAGAAGTAGTAGCAGTAGCTGCAGTAGTTGTCATAGTAGTAGTAGTAGTCGTAGTAGTAGTCGTAGTAGTAGTAGTTGTTGTAGTAGAAGAAGTAGCAGCAATAATAGTAGTACTAGTAGTAGCAACAGTAGTAGCAGAAGTCCAAGTAGTGGTAATAATAGGAGTAGTAGAAATAGTAGGAATAGTAGTAGTAGTAGTTGTTGTTGTGGTAGTAGTAGTTGTTGTGGTAGTAGGAGTAGTAGTAGTAGTGGTGGTTGTAATAGATGTAATAGCAGTAGTAGAGGTATTAGCAGTAGTAGTGGTAGCAGTAGTAGGAGTTATAGTAGTAGCAGTAGAAGTAGCAGTAGTAGTAATCATAGTCATAGTAGTAGCAAGAGAAATAGTAGTAGTAGTAGTTGTTCTTGTAATTGTAGTAGTAGTAGTAGTAGTAGTAACAGTAGCTATGGTAGTAGTAGCAATAGTAGTTGTTTAGCAGAAGTAGTAGCATTAGTACGAGTAGTAGTAGTGGTAGTTTTAGTAGTAGTATAAGTAGTAGTAGTAGTAGTAGTAGCAGCAGCTATAGTAGTAGTAGTGATGACGGTAGTAGTAGTAGTTGTTGTTGTAAATGTGGAAGTACTAGTAGTTGTAGTGGCAGTAGTAGCAGGAGGTGGAAGACGAAAAGGAGGAGCAGTAGTAGTTGTAGCATTAGTAGTAGTAGTAATAGTAGTAGTAATAGGAGTTGTAGTAGTAGTAGTAGGAGTTGTAGTCGGTGTAACAATAAAAGTGGTAGCAGTAGTAGCAGTAATTGTAGAATTAGTAGTAGTACTAGTAGTAGTAGCAGCAGTAGTAGTAGCAGTATTAGTAGTAGAAGCAGTAGTAGTAGAAGTGTTATAAATAGCATTAGTAGTAGTTGTGGTAGTAATAGCAGCAGTAGTTGTTGTAGTTGTAGTAGTAGTTGTAGTAGTAATAGAAGTTGTAGTAGGAGTATTACTCATAGTAGTAGTACCAGTATTAACAGCAATAGTTGTATTGTAGTAGTAGTGCTAGTAGTAGTTGTAGTAGCAGCAGTAGCAGTAAATGGTGTAGTGGTAGTAAATGTAGAAGTATTAGTTGGAGTAGCAGTAGTAGTAGCAGTAGTTATAGTAGCAGCATTAATAGTGGTAAGAGTTGCAGGAGTAGTAGTAGTAGTCGTAATAGCAGTAGTAGTTATAGCGGAAGTAGTAGTCGAGAAGCTACTGTAGTAGTAGTTGTTGTAGTAGTATAAGTAGTAGTAATAGGAGAAGTAGTTGTAGTAGGAGAACTAGTAGTAGTAGCTGAAGTTGCAGTTGCAATTGTAGTAGTAGTAGTAGTATCACTTGTAGTAGTAGCAGTAGTAGCAGCAATTGTAGTAATTATTGTAGTAGCTAAAGCAGTAGCCACAGGAGCAGCAGAGGTAGAAGTACTAGTCATAGTCGTTATTGAAATAGTAGCGGTAGTAGCAATAATAGCAGCATATACATAGTAGTAGTTCTAGTAGCACTTTCTTAGTAGTCATAGCAGTAGCAGTAGAAATGGTAGCAATAGAAGTAGTAGTAGTAGCACTTGTAGTCGTAGTAGCAGAATTAGCAACAGTAGTAGTTATAGTATTTGCAGTAGTAGGAGAAGTAGTAGGAGAAGTATAAGAAGTAGTAGTAGTAGTAGAAGGAGGAGGAGGAGGAGTAGTAGACGCCAAAGTTGAAATGGCAGTAGTAATACTAGTAGTAGTCAAAGTGGTTGTAGTAGTAGTAGGAATAGTGGTAGATGCGGTAGCAATAGTTGTAATAGTAGTAGTAGCAGCAGCAGCCATTGTAGTAGTAGTAG
Source organism: Trichopus zeylanicus subsp. travancoricus (assembly GCA_005019695.1). Classification (NCBI taxonomy): domain Eukaryota; kingdom Viridiplantae; phylum Streptophyta; class Magnoliopsida; order Dioscoreales; family Dioscoreaceae; genus Trichopus; species Trichopus zeylanicus. The sequence continues at coordinate 5,103 of RXID01015285.1, read as the reverse complement.
CAGTACTAATAATAGCGGTAGTAGGAGTAGGAGTAGCGGCTGTAGTAATAGTAGTAGTTGCAGACGCATAGTAGAAGTAGTAATAGGAGCAGTAGTAGTAATAGTAGTATTAGTAATAGTTGTTGTTTTTGTTTCCATTGTAGAAGAAGTAGCAGTTGTAGTAGAAGTAGTAGTTGTTGTTGTTGCTGTAGTAGTGATAGTAGTAGTAGTACTTGTTGTTGTTGTTGTTGTAGTAGTTGAAGCAGTAGTAGTAGCTTGAGTGATAATTGTATGCATAGTAGTAGCATCAGTAATAGTTGTTGTTGTTGTTGATGTAGTTGTTGGAGTAGTCATAGCAGTAGTAGTAGCTTGAGTGGTAATTGTATTCATAGTAGTAGCAGTAGCAGCAGCAGCAACAGTAGAAGTAGTAGTTGTAGCAGTAGTAGTTGTAGTATTAGTTGCAGTGTTAGTAGTAGTAGTAGAAGGAGGTGGACTAGCAGTAGCAGTATTAGTAGTGGTAGTAGTAGTAGAAGTAGTAGAAGTACTAATGGTAGTAGTAGTTGTTGAAGTAGTGGTAGTAGTAGTAGCAGTTACAGCAACAGCAGCAACATTAGTAGGAGGAGTGGTAGGAGAAAAAGTTGTAGCAATAGTAGTTGTTGTAGTAGTAACAGTAGGAGGAGTAGTAGTCGATGGAAGAGTAGAAGTTGTAGTAGTTGTAGTAGTAGGAGTAGGCGTAGTAGTAGCAATAGTCGGTGTATGAGTAGGAGTAGTAGTAGTAGTAGCAGTAGGAGTAGGTGTAGTAGTAGTATTGGCAAGAGCAGGAGTAGGATTAGTAATAGTGGTCATAGTTGTTGTTGAAGTAGAAGTAGTATTAGTAGTAGTTGTTGTAGTAGTTGTAGTATTAGTAGCAGTAGTATTAGTAGTAATGGTAAGACTAAGGGTGGGAGTAATAGCAATTGGAGCAGTGGTAGTAGTAGAAGTAGTATTGGTAGCAGTAGGAGTAGGAGGAGTAGTAGCAGTCAAACAAGTTATAAAAGTAGTAGCAATAGTAGCAGCTGCAATAGTAATAGTTGTGGTAGTAGCAGTAGTAGCAGTACTAGTAGTAGTAGTAGTAGCAAGAGCAGTACTAGTAGTAGTAGCAATAGCAGTAGTAGTAGCAATAGCAGTAGTAGTGGCAGCAGCAGTAGAAGTAGTAGAAGCAGCAGTATGAGTAGTAGTAGTTGTAGCTGTCAGAGGAGTGGCAGGAGTAGGAGTTGGAGTAGGAGTGGCAGTACGAGTTGTAGTAGTAGAAGTAGTAGTAGTTGCGGTACCAAGAGTTTGAGTAGTAGTGGTAGTCGGAGTAGTAGTAGTAGTTGAAGTAGTAGTAGTAGTAGTAGCAACAACAGTAGCAATTCTAGTTGTAGTAGTAGTAGTAGAAGTAGTTGTGATAGTAGTTGTAGTAGTAGTAATACAAATAGTAGTAGTAGTTGTTGTTGTAGTAGTAATTGGAGTAGGTGTAGGAGTAGGGGAAGCAGTAGGAGCAGTAGTAGTAATAGTAGAAGTAGGAGAAGTAGTAGTAGGTGGAGGAGGTGTAGAAGGAGTAGCAATGGAAGTAGTAGAAGTAGTAATAGTAATAGCAAAAGAAGTAATACCAATTGTGGTAGTAGCCGTAGTGGTAGTAGAGGTAGTAGTAGTAGTAGCTATAATAATCGCAATAGTAGGAGTAGTAGCTGTAGTTGTAGTAGTAGTAGTAGTAATAGTAGCAGAAGCAGTAATTGCAATAGTAGCATTAAAAATAGCAGTAGTAGTACTAGTAGTAGTAGTAGTAGTAGAAATAGTAGTAGGAGGAGTAGTGGTAGTAGTTCTAATAGTAGAAGTAGTTGCAGTAGTAGTAGTAGTAGTAGCAGTTGTAGTAGTAGTAATTGTAGTAGTAGAAGTAGTAGCAGTGGTTTTCATTATAGTAGTAGTAGCAGGAGTAATAGTAGTTTTAGTTGTAAAAGCATTAGTTGTAGTTGTAGTAGTAGAAGCAGCAGCAGTAGTAGTAGTTGTATTAGTAGTCATTGTAGTAGTAGTAGTACTGGTGGTAGTAGTAGAAGTAGAAGTAGTAGTGATGGTAGTAGTAGTAGTAGTGGTAGTAGTTGTAGTAGTAGTTGTAGTAGTAGTAGTAGTAGTTGTTGTTGTTGTTATTGTTGTTGTTGTTGCTGTAGTAGTAGTATTAGTTGTAATAGCATATGTAGTAGTTGTCATAGTTGGAATAGTAGTTGTAGAAGTAGTAGTAATCGTAGTAGTAGCAGTAGTACTAGTAATAGTAGTTGTAGTTGTAGTTGTAGTAGTAGCAGTAGCAGTAGTAGTTGTAATAGTAGTAGTAGCAGTAGTATTTGTAGTATTAGTAGTATTAGTAGAATTAGTCATAGAAGTAGTCGTAGATGTAGAAGTAGGAGTAGGAGTTGGAGTAGGAGTAGGAGGAGTAGTAGTAATAGTACTAGTAGTAGTAGTACTACTAGTAGTAGTACTAGTAGTAGTATGAGTAGGAGTAGGAGTATAAGTAGTAGTAGCAATAGCGAGAGTAGGAGTAGTTGTAGTATTGCCAGGAGCCCGAGTAGGAGTAGTAGTAGTAGTAGTTATTATTGTAGCAGTAGTTGTAGCAACAGTCGTATTAGTTGTAGTAGTAGTAAGTGTTGGAGTAGGATTAATAGTAATTGGAGCTAGGGGTGAGCAAAACCGGTTAACCGAACCGGTTTTGCTCATTTGAGAACCGGAACCGGATTCTGGTTCTCAAACAATTGAGAACCGGAACCGTACCAGTTTGGATGAAGAACCGGTTTTTCGGTTCCGGTTCTAAACCGGTTTAAACCGGTTCTAAAACCGGTTAACCGGTTTTATATTATAAATTTCCTGCAAATTAACCACCAGCGACCGCCGGCGTCGGCGACGGCGAGACGGTTCTAAAACCGGTATACCGAAGCTCCGGTGTCACGACGACCGGTGAGGGCTAGGCGGCGTCGCGGCGAGCTCGGGGGCGAGTGCAAAGGTGAGGCGGTGTCGCTGCGAGCTCGGGGGCGAGGCCGAGGCCGAGGCCGAGGCGGCGTCAGCACGTTGCTGCGAGCTCGGGGGCGAGGCGAGAGCGAGGCCGAGGCGGCGTCGGCGCGTTGCTACGAGCTCGGGGGCGAGGCGAGGGCGAGGGCGAGGCCGAGGCGGCGTCGGCGCGTTGCTGCGAGCTCGGGGGCGAGGCGAGGCCGAGGCCGAGGCGGCGTCGGCGTGTTGCTGCGAGCTCGGGGGTGAGGCGAGGGCGAGGCCGAGACGGCGTCGACGCGTTGCTACGAGCTCGGGGGCAAGGCGAGGGCGAGGCGAGGCGAGGCTGAGGCGGCGCAATTAGGGTTAGGGTTAGGGTTAGGGTTTTATATATACTGAGAAAATCGGTACGGTTCCGGTTAATCGGTTTTTCAGAAAACGTGAAACCGGAACCGAAACCGGTTTTTCGGTTTTATGAAATTTCAGAACCAGAACCGTACCGCTTTGCCTGAGAACCGGTTTTTCGATTCGGTTCTCAACCGGTACGGTTCGGTTAACTGGTTTTTCGGTTTTTTTGCTCACCCCTAATTGGAGCAGTGGTAGTTGTAGTAGTTGTAGGAGTGGCAGTAGCAGTAGTTATTGGAGTTCGAGTAATAGTAGTAGCAGTAGTAGTACTTGTAGTAGTTGTAGTAGCAATGGGAATAGTAGAGGTAAAAGTAGTAACTATAGTAATATTAGTTGCAATAGAAGTAGCAGTGGTAGTAGTAGTAGAAGTAGTAGCAGTAGTGGTAAAAGTAGTAGTTGTTGTAGTTGTTGTAGCAGTTGTAGTTGTTGGGGTAGTGGTAGGAGTAGGAGTTGTAGTAGAAGTTACAGTATGAGTTGTTGTAGTCATAGTATTAGTAGGAGTAGTAGTAGTAGCAGTAGCCAGAGTCGATGTAGTACTAGTAGTAGGAGGAGGAGGAGGACGAATAGTAGTAATAGTAGTCGCTGAAATAGGAGTACGAGTGGTAGTAAGAGTAGTAATAGTAATAATAGTAGTATTAGTATGAGTGGCCATAATAGCAGTAGTTGGAGTAGTCGGAGTAGTAGGCGCAGTAGTGGCAGCAGCAGCAGTGGTAGCAGTAGTAACAGTAGTGGTAGTAGTTATAGTAGGAGTACTAGTTGTTGCAGTATTGGTAGTAGTTGCATCAGTACTAGTAGTAGCAGCAGTAGTAGTAGTACTAGCAGTTGTAGTAGCAGCAGCAGTAGTAGTAGTGGTAATTGCAGCATAAGTCATAGTAGCTGTACTAAAAGTACTAGCATCTGGTATTGTAGTAGGATTAGGAGTAGGAGTTGGAGTAGTAGTAGTAGTTGTTGTTGACTAGTAGCAGTAGTAGTAGCTATAGTAGTTGTAGCCGTAGTAAAGGTAGTAGCCATAGTAGTTGTTGTAGTAGTAATAGTACTAGTAGTAGGAGTACTAGGAGTAGTAGTAGTCTTAGAGGTAGTAGCGGTAGCAATAGTAGCAGCAATAGAAGTAGCAGGAGTAGTAGTAGTAGTAGTAGTAAAATAGAAGTAGTAGTAGCAGTAGTAGTTATAGCAGAAGTAGTAGTTGTAGTAGACGTAGTAGTAGTAGTAGTAATAGTAATAGCAGTAGTAGTTGTAGCAGTAATAGGAGTAGTAGTAATTCTAGTAGAAGAATTTATAATAGGTGTAGTTTTAGGAGTAGCAGTTGATGTATGAGTAGTAGTAGTAGTAGTAGCACTACTACTACTACTAGTAGTAGTAGTATTGGGAGGAGGAGGAGGAAGAGATGTAGTAGTAGCAGCAGTAGCAGTAGTACCAGTAGTAACAGTAGTAGCAGTAGTAGCAGTAGTGGCAGTAGTAGCATTAGCAGTAGCACTAGTAGTAGTAGTAGTAGTTGTTATTGTTGTTGTTGTAGAAGTAGTAGTGATTGTAGTTGTATTAGTAGTAATACAAAATAGTAGGAGTGGCAGTAGTAGTAGGAGTAGTTGTAGTAGTAATAGGAGTAGGTGTAGGACTTGGGGTAGTAGTAGGAGCGGTAGTAGTAGTAATAGTAGTTGTAGGAGTGGTAGTAGTAGTAGTAGTCGGGGTAGTAGGATTACCAATAGAAGTAGTAGCAGAAGTAGTAGTAAA
>RXID01015284.1:0-24580 GCA_005019695.1 Trichopus zeylanicus subsp. travancoricus | reverse complement strand
AGTAGTAGTTGTTGTATTAGTAGTAGTAGTATTAGTACTAGTACTAGTAGAAGTAGTAGTAGTAGTAGTTGTAGTAGTAGTAGCATCAGTAGTAGGAGTACTACTACCAGTAGTAGAAATAGTTGTAGTAGTAATATTAGTTGTAAAAGTAGTAGTGGACATAGTACTAATAGTAGTAGTAGTAATAATAGTAGCAGTAGCAGCATTAGCAGTAGTAGGATAAGTAATAGGAGTAGTAGAAGTCGTAGTAGCAACAACAATAGTCGTAATATTGCTAGTAGTAGTAGTACTGGTAGAAGTAGTAGCAGTAGTAGCAATTGTAGTAGTAGTAGTAGCAGTAGTAGTAGTAGTTGTTGTAATAGTAGTAGTAGCAGTAGCAGTAAGGGTAATAGTAGTAGTAGTGGTAGCCATAGTAGTTGTAGTAGTCGCACTAGTTGCAGTAGTAGTAGTAGCACTACTAGTAGTAGCATTAGTAGTAACATTAGCACTGGTAGTAGCAGTAGTGGCATTCGTAGTCGTAGTACTAGCTGTAGTAGTAGAAGCAGCAGTAGCAGTAGTGCTAGTAGTAGTAATACTAGTAGTAGTAGTTGTTGTTGTTGTAGTAGTAGTTGTTGTAATAGTAGTAGTAGTAGTTGGAGAAGTAGAAGCCACAGTTGTAGTAGTAACGGTAGTAGTTGGAGTAGTAGTTGTAGTAGTAGTAGTAGTAGTAGTAGCAGTAGTGGTACTAGTTTTTGTAGTGGTAGTTGTAGTAGTGGTAGAAGTAGCAGCATTAGCAGTCACAACCATCATGTTAATAGCAGTATTAATAGTAGTAATAGTAGTAGTCATAGCAGTAGTTTTAGTAGTCATAGTAGAAGTAGTAGTAGTCACAATAGGAGTCGTGGTTGTAGTCATAGTCATAGTAGTAGTAGTAGTAGTAGTAGCAGCAACAACAACTGTAGTAGTAGTAGTAGTAGTAGTAGTAGTAGTAGTAGCAGCAGCAGCAGCAGTAGGAGTAGTAGTTGTAGTTGTAATAGTAGTAGCAGTAGCAGTTGTAATAGTTATGGTATTAGTGTAGTAGTAGTAGAAGTAGTTCTTATACTAGAAGTTGTAGAAGTAGCAATAGCGATAGTAGTAGTAATTATCATAGTAGTAGTAGGAGGAGTAGTTATAGTTCTTCTAGTAATAGTTGTTGTTGTAGTAGTAGTAGTAGGAGTAGTAGTAGTAGCAGTAGCAATAGTAGCCATAGTTGTAGTACTAGCAATAGTAGTAGTAGTAGTAGTACTAGTGATGGCCATAATAGTTGCAACAATGGCAGTTATAGTAGCAGCAGTAGTAGTAGTAGTTGGATTAGTAGTAGTAGTAGTATTAGTAGTAGTTTTAGGAGTAGTAGTAGCAGGACTAGTAGTACCAGTAGTTGTAGTTGTAGTAGTAGAAGTAGTAGTAGCATTAGTAGCAGTAGTAGTAGTCATAGTAGTAGTAGTAGTATTAGTAGTAGTAGTAGTAGCACCTACAGTAGTAGCAGTAGTAATTGTGGTAGAAGTTCTTGTTGTAGTAGTACTGGCGGAAGTTGTAGTTGGAATAGTTGTCGGAGTTGTAGTTGGAGTAGGAGTATTAGTAATACTAGTAGTAGTAGTGGCAGTTGTAGTAGAAGCAAAAATAGTAGTACTAGTATTTGGAGGAGTAGTAGTAATGGTTGTACTAGTAGTTGTAGTTCTAGTAGTAGTTGTTGTAGTTGTAATAGTAATAGTAGTAGTAGTAGTAGCCTAGAAGTAGTGGTGGAAGTAGTAGTAAGTTTAGCGATAGTTGTAGGAGGAGTAGTAGTGGTAGCATTAAGAGTAGTAGTAGTAGAAGTAGTCGTAGTAGCAATAGTAGTAGCAGTAGTAGTGGTAGGAGTAGTTGTAGTTGTTGTTGTTGTTGTAGTAGTATTTGTATTAGTACTAGTAATAGTAGTAGTAGAAGTAGTAGAAGCAATGAGAGTAGATGTAGTAGTAGTAGTAGTAGTAGTACTAGTAGTAGTTGGAGCAGCAGCAGTAGTAGTAGTAGTAGTCGTAGTTGTAGTAGTGGTAGTAGTTGTAGTAGTAGCAGCAGCAGAAATAGTAGTAGAAGTAGTTGTAGAAGTAGTAGTAGGAGTAGTAGGAGGAGTAGTAGTAGTAATAGTAGCAAAAGTAGTAACAGTAGGAGGAGGAGGCGAAGTAGGAGTAGTGGCCGGTATAGTTGTTGTAATAGTAGTAGTAACAATAGTAGCAGTAGCGTAGGTGCAGTAGTTGCAGCAGTACTAGCTGGAGCAGTACTAGAAGTAGGAGTAGCCGTAGTAATAATAGTCATAGTAGCAGTCACAGCAGTTGTAGTAGGAGAAGTAGTAGCAGAAATAGTAATAGCAATAGAAGCAGAAGTTGTAGGTGAAGCTATTGTAGTAGTAGGAGTAGCAATAGAAGCAGCAGTATTAGTAGTGGCAGTGGCAGTAGTAGTTGTAGTAGTAGTGGCAGTAGCTATGGCAGTAGTTATAGTAGTTGTGGCTGTAGTAGTAGCAGTAGTAGTAGTAGTGGTAGTAGCTAGAGTGGTAACAGTAGTAGTAGTAGTAGAAGCGGTAGTAGTAGTAGTCATAGCAGAAGTAATAGTTGGAATAGTAGTTGCAATAGTAGAAATAATAGTAGTTATAGTTGTAGTAGCAGTAGCTATTTTTGTAGTAGTTGCGGTCGCAGTTGCAGTAGGTGGAGTAGTAGTAGCAGTAGTTGTTATAGTAATAGGAATCACAATAGTAGTAGGAGGAGGAGTAGGCATAGGAGTAGTAGTATCAGTAGCATTAGCGGTGGTAAAAGTAGAAGTAGCAGTAATAGGAGTAGTAGTAATACAAGTTGTAGCAATAGTAGTAGTAGTAATAGCAGTAGTATTAGTTGTAGTACTAATAGTAGTAGAATTAGTAGCAGCAGTAGTTGTAGCAGTTGTTGTTGTTGCAGTAATTAATGTAGCAATAGCAGTAGCAGTAGAATTAGTTCCATTAGTAATACTAGTAAAAGTAGTAGTAGTAGTTGTTGTTGTAGTAGTAGTAGTAGCAGTAGTAGTATTAGTAGTAGTAGTAGTAGTAGTAGCTGTAATAGTAGTAGTAGTGGAAGTAGTAGTAGTAGTAGCCACAGTAGTAGTTGTCGTAGTAGCGATAGTTGTAGTAGCAGTAGCAAAAGTAGTAGTTGTTGTGGTAATAGCAGCAGCAGCAAAACTAGTAGTCATTATAGTTGTAGTAGTAGCAATAATTGTAGTCGTAGTAGTACTTGTAGCTATAGTAGTTGTAGCAAAAGTACTAATAGTAGCAGCAGCAGTAGTAGTCGTAGTAGTAGTTGTAGTAGCAGTACCAGTAGTAGCAGTAGTAGTAGTAATAGTAGTAACTATAGCAATGTTGTTGTAGTACTTGTAGTAGTAGTAGTGAAAGTATTAGTAGTAGTAGCAGTAGTACCAATCGTAATAGTAGCATTACTAGTAGAAGAAGAAGTAGCAGTAGTAGTAGTACTAATAGTATTAGTAGTAGCAGCAGCAGCAATAGTAGTATTAGTAGTAGTAGCAGCAGCAGCAGCAGTAGTACTAGTACTAGGAGTAGCAGCAGCAGCAGTATTAGTCGTCATAATAGTAGTAGTACATGGAGTAGTAGTAATATTTTTAGTAAAAGTAGTAGTAGATGAGTAGTAGACATAGTAGCAATAGTAGCTATAGTAGTAGTAGCAGTAGCAGTAGCAGTAGCAGTAGCAGCAGCAGCAGTAGGAGTAGTGATAGCAGCTGCAGTAGTTGTAGCAGTCATAGTTGTAGAAGTGATAGTAGTAGTATTACTAGTAGTACTAGTAGCATTAGTACTCGTTGTAGTAGTAGTAGCATCAGCAGCATAGTAGTAGTTGTAGTAGTAGTAGTTGCAGCAATAGCAGTAGTACTAGTAGTAGCTATTGTTGTTGTAGTAGTAATAGTAGCAGTAGTAGTAGTAGCTAGAGAAGTAGTAGCTGCAGCTCCAGTAGTAGAAGTTGTAATAGTAGTAATAGTAGTGTCCTAATAGTAGCATAAGTAGTCGTAGTAGTACGAATAGTAGTATGAGTAGTAGTAATAGTAGTAGTCATAGTAGTAATCTTAGTAGTCGTAGTAGGAGTAGTAGTAGCGGCAGTTGTAGTAGTAATAGTAGTAGTTGTAGTAGTATCAGCACTAGTAGTAGGAGTAGTAGTGATAGTAGTAGTAGTAGAAGTAGTAGTAGCCGTAGTTGCCGCAATGGGAGTAGTAGTTGTAGAAGTAGTAGTAGTAGAAGCAGTTGTACCATTTGTAGCCCTAAAAATAGTAGTAGTAGCAGTTGTAGTTGTAGTAGTAGTTGTTGTAGCAGTAGCAGCATTAATAGTAGCAGTGGAAGAAGTAGTAGTACAAGTAGTAGTAGTAGTAGTAGTAGTAGCAATAGTAGTAGCAGTAGCAGTAGTAGTAGCCATAGTAGTAGTAGTATTAAAAAAGGAAGAAGAAAAAGTAGCAGTAGTAATAGTAGTAGATGCAGCAGCTGTAGTAGTAATAGTAGAAGCAGCAGGAGCAGTAGTGATAGTAGTAGTAGTAGTAGTAGGAGTAGTAATAGTAGTAGTAGTAGTAGTAGGAGCAGTAAGAGCAGTAGTAGCAGCAGCAGTAGTAATAGTAATAGTAGTAGTAGTAGTAATAGTAGTAGTAGTAGTAGTAGTAATAGTTGTTGTAGTATTAGCAGTAGAAATAGTAGTAGTAGAACTAGTAGTAGTTGAAATAGTTATTTTGTCATTGTAGTAGTTGTGCGAGGAGTAGTAGTAATATTAGTAGTAAAAGTAGTAGTGGACATTGTAGTAGTAGTAGTCGTAGTAGTAGTAGCAGCAATAATAGCGGTTGCACCAATAATGGTCATAGGGGAATTAAGAGGAGTAGTAAAAGTAGCAGCAACAGCAACAACAGTAGTAGTAATGGTAGTAGTAGTAGTAGTGGTATAAATAATAGTAATAGTAGCGGAAGCAGCAGTTGTAGCAGTAGCAGCACTAGTAGTAGTAGTAGCAGTATCAATAGCAGTAGTAGTAGCAATACTACCGCTACTATGGCTCCTACTATTACTACCACTACTACTACTGCTACTACTACTACCACCACTGCTACTACTACCACAACAACTACTTCTACTACTAGTACAATTGCTACTAATACTACTACAACAACTACATCTACTAAGAGTACAGTTGCTACTAATACTACTCCTACCACTGCTACTACTACTACTCCTCCTCCTCCTACTACTGGTACTACTACTGCTACTACTCGTACTACTACTACTACTACTACTGCTACTACTACTGCTGCTTCTACTCCCACAACTACTATTACTGCTGCTTCTACTAACACAACTACTAATCCAAATAATCCTATTACTAATGGTACTACTACAACAACTCCTACTACTACTACTACTAGTACTATTCCAAACCCTAGTACTACAACTATAACTACTACTACTACTGATACCAGTACTACTCCTACTGCTATTACTACTATTACTGCTTCAACTACCCCTACGCCAACTACTACTAGTCCTACTGGTACTACTGCTACTACTACTACTAGGACAACTACTACTATTACTACTCGAACTAGTACTACTACCACTACTACAACAACTACGACTACTACCACAACTCCAACTCCATTTCCTACTCCAACTACCACTCCTCATACTACTACTACTACTTCTACATCAACTAGCGAAGCTACTACCACTACTGCTACTACAACTATGACCGCCACTACCAATACTCCAACTAGTACTACTACTACTCCCACTCCAACCACTACTACTATTGTTGTAGCCACTAGAACTACTATTACTACAACTACTACTACAAATACTATTAATACTACTACTACCACAACTACTACTACTTCTACTGCACTTCTACTGCTACTACTACTGCTACTACTACTCTACTACTACTACAACCACTACTATTACTGCTACTACTGCTCCAACTGCTACTACTGCTATGATTAGTACTGATCCCGCTGCTCCTACTACTACTGTTACTACTATTCCTAGTACTACTGTTGCTGCTATTGCTATTGTTGTTACTACTACTACTATTACTACTACTACTTCTCCTATTACTTCTCCAACTACTATTACTATTTCTTTAACTATACTAGTGTTGCTTCTACTACTAATACTACTACCAAGTCTACTACGTTTGGTACAACTACTACAGATAGAACTAACGGTACTGCCGCTATTACTTCCACAACTACTGCAACAACCATTTCTACTCCGACTACTACTACTACCACAACTACTACTGATGCTACTACTTCTGTGACCAGTACTACTTGTCGTAATACTAATACTACTGCTATTACTTCTACTACTACTCTTACGACAATTGCTACTGGTACTATGCTTACTACTACTTCTATAACTACCACTACTACTACTCCTACTATGACTGCTACTACTACTACTGCTACTTCTAGAACTATTACTACTACTTCAACTACTACTACTTCTGCTATTGATACTACCACTACTACTGCTGTTGTTGCTGTTGTTGTTGTTGTTGCTACTACTACTACTACTTCAACTACTACTACTACTACTTCGACTATTGTTGTTACTACTACGGCTACTACTGCTGCTGCTACTACTACTACTACTACTACTACTATGGCTGCTACTAAAAATGCTACAACTGCTGCAACAGCTAACTACAACTACTAATGCTCCTACTACTACTGCTGCTGCTGCTGCTACTACTACTAATCCGATTCTGACTACTACTACTAATATTACTACTACTTTTGCTACTAGTACAACTACGACTGCTGCAACTGCTACTATTACCTCTCCTACTACTACTACTTCTGCTACTAATACTGCTACTAATATTGTTATTATTGCTGCTACTACTGCTACAGCTAAAGTAACTACAGCCACTGCGACTACTACCATTAGTACAATTGCTACTACTGGTACTACTACTATTACAATTATTATTATTACTAATACTATTACTACAACAATAACTACTACTTCTACTTTTGATACAGCTACTACAACTACTAGTAGTCAAACTACTACTACTGTTACTACTACTGCAACTGCTACTGATACTAGTACTATTGCTAGCGCAACTTGTACTACTACTACTTTTACTGCTGCGATAGCAGGAGCTACAATATCGCAGCAGGAGCTACAATGACTACTGCTACTACTACCACTACTGCAACTACTACTGCTACTATAGCTATGACTACTACTACAACGACCACACTACTACTGCTGCTGTTATCGCAACTAATACTACTACTACAGTTGCTGCTGCTACCGCTACTGCTACTACTGCTACAACCGCTACCATTGCTACAAATACGGCTGTTGCTACAACTACAGCTACTACTGTTACTACTACAAATATGACAACTGCTACCGCTCTGACTTCTACTACTACTACTACTTCTCATAATACTATTACTACTGCTACTAATACTGCTATGACTACTACTTCCACTCCAACTAATAATACTTTTCCTACTACTGCTACTGCAAGTACAACTACAACTACAACAACAACAACAACAACTACTACTACCACTACTACTACTACTACTTCTGCTTGTATTACGACAACTACCATCACAACAACTACTGCTACTACTGCTAAGACTACTACTACTACTACTAGTGCTTATGCTACGACTATTATTGTTGCTACTGCTGCAGCTATAACTACAACTACTTTTACTCGAACAACTACAACCACTGCTACTACTGCTGCTGTTGCTACTACTACAACTACTGCCACTCTTGTTGCAGATACTACTAATGCTACTACTCCTTCTACTTCTCCTATTAATACTACTACTGCAACTGCTATTACTGCTACTACCGCTACTACTACTACTACTACAACTCCAACTACTATTTTTACTACTACTACAACTACTATAATTGCTACTACTCTTACTACAAGTAGTACTACTACTACAACTAATATAACCACTACTACTACTTCTACCCCTACAATTACAACTACTACAACTACTACGACTACTGCTGCTATTGTTGCAACTATTGCAACTACTACAGCTACTACTGCAACAACTAGTGCTACTGCTACTACTCTTGCTACTCCTACTACTACTACAACTGCCGCTACTACTGCAGCTACAACCTCTATAGCTACTACTGCTGCTGCTTCTACTACTACGACTTCTACTACAACTATTGCTTCTACTGTGGCTACTAATACTAATACTACTACTCCGAATACTACTACTCCTCTTACTATTTCTACTACTATTACTACTACTGCTGCTACTACTACTACAACAACAACAACAACAATAACAACAACTACTACTACTACTACTACTTCTAGTTCTATTACAACTACTACTATTATACTACTACTACTACTACTATTCTTATTACTACAACTACAATTGCAACTATTGTTATTACTATTACTACTACTGCTATTGCCACTGCTACTTCTATTACTACTACTATTACCACTACTGCTGCTGCTGCTACAACTACTACTAATACTACTTCTTCTTCTTCTTCTATTATTACTAGGACTTCTACTACTATGACTACTGCTATTTCTATTACTACAGCTACTACTACTACTAATAATAATAATACTACTACTGCAACTACTACTACTACTATTATTACTACTACTACTACTACAACTCCTACTGCTACTGCTGCAGCTGTTGCTACTACTACTACTACTACTACTACATCTACTACATCTACTACTAGCACTAGTACTATTACCGCAACCACTACTGCTGCAGCTATTGCTACTACTAATACTACTCCTACCACTATTGCTACTACTGCCACTATACAACTATTGCTGCTACTACTACCACAACTACTAGTACTAGTACTTCTACTACTTCTACTACTACAAATATTACTATGACTACTACTACAATGACTACTACTACTACTACTCTGACTAATACTGCCACAACTACTTGAACATCTACTCTTACTGCTAAAATTACTACTTCTACTACTGCCACAGCAACAACATCAACTACTACTACTCCTACCACTACTTCAACTACTACCGCTACTATCACTTTTACTACCTCTACTGCAACTCCTATTGCTACAACAACTACGACTCTTACTACTCCTACAACTACTACCACTGCTACTCCTACTCCTACTACTCCTACAACTAATACCACTACTCCCATAACAACAACAACAATAACTACTACTACTACTACTACTATTACTACTACTACAATAACAACAACAACTACTGCTACTGCTACAGCTACTGTTACTAGTAGTACTACTACTTCCGTTACTACTACTATTGCTACTAATACTATTGCAATTGGTCCTACTACTATTGCGACAATTACTTTAGCTACTACTGGTACTACTCCTGTTGCGACTACTATTACTGCAGTTACTACTCCTGCTGCTGCTGCTACAGCTACTGCTTCTGCTGCTACTACTACTAACACCGCTACTACCACTAGTACTACTCTACCAGTACGATTGCTACTGCAACTACTACTGCTGCTGCTACTACAACAACTGCTGCTGCCACAACTACTGCTACTACTATTACAACAAATACTACTACAACTACTACTATTATTATTGCTGCCACTACTACTACTTCTCCTACAATAACAACAACAACAACTACTACTACTAAAACTGCTACTACTACTATTCTTACTACAACTACTGCTACTTTAGCTTCAATTGCTGCTGCAAGTTCTACTACAGCAACTACTACAACTACTACTGCTACTATTAGTACTACAACTACAACTCTTACTACTACTATTGCTGCTGCTGCTGCTGCTCTTACTAGTGCTATTACTAATACTACTACTGCTGCTGCTGCTGCTGTTGTTGTTGCAACTTCTCCTACAATGGCTACATCTACTACTACTCTTACAACAACAAATATTATTACTACGATAACTATTACTAATAAAAATACTACAATGGATACATCTACTACTAATTCTACTACTACTAATACTAATAGCAATACCACAACTACTACTATAATAACAACTACTTCTACTATTGATACAACTGCTACAGCTCCGATTAGTAAAACTACTACTACTGCTACTACTACTGCAATTGCTACTGATACTACTACTGCTGTTACTAGAACTTGTACTACTACTACTTTTTCTGATGCTTCAACAACAACTATAATGACTATTACTACTATTGCCACTACTACAACTACTACTGCTCCTATAGCTACAACTACTGCTACAACAACCACACTACTACTGTTGCTGTTGCCGCCACTACTAATTCTACTACTATAGTTGCAGCTACTACCGCTACTACTGCTACAACCGCTACCATTGTTACTACTACTACTATAGCTGCTGCTACAACAACTACTACTACTGTTGCTACTACAAATACGATAACTGCTACCGCTCCTACTTCTGCTACCACAACTACTTCTCATAATACTATTACTACTGCTACCAATACTGCTACTACTCCTAGTTCAACTCCAACTAATAATACTTGTGCTACTACTACTACTGCAAGTACAAGTATTACTACAACAACTACTACTACTACCACTACTACTACTACTTCTACTACTACTACAACTTCTACTTGTATTACTACAACTACTATCACAACAACTACTGCTACTACTGCTACGACTGCTACTACTACTACTACTACTACTTCTACTATGGCTACTACTGCTACACCTGCTTGCACTATTTTGACTTCAACTACTGCTACTACTCCCATTCCAAATTCAATTACAAGTACCTCCACTTCTACTACTACCACTACTGTTGCTAGTGTTGCTAGTACGACTACTACAACAACAAATACCACTACTGCTACTTGTACAACTACTACAACAACAAATACTACATCTACTACTACAACTACTATAACAACATCAACAACTACTACTACTACAACCACTACGGGTACTACTACTGCTAGTGTTACTACTACTACTATTCTACTATTTCTCAAACTACTACTACTGCTGCTGCTGCTAGTACTGCCACGAGTACTACTTCTACTATGACTACAACTACTTCTACTACTAGTGCTTATGGTATGACTACTACTACTGCTACTGTTGTTGCGATAGCTACTACTACTACTACAACAACAACTATGACTACTTCTACTCCAACAACTATAGTCACTGTTACTACTACTACTATTACAACAACTACAACTAGTGTCGCTGTTGCTATTGCTGCAAGTACTACTAATAATACTACAACTACTACTACGACTATTGCTGCTGCTGTTGTCGCAGATGCGTCTAACGCTACTAGTCGTTCTAGCTCTCCAACTAATACTACCACTGCAACTGCTATTAGTGCTACAACCGCTACTACTAGTACTACCACTGCTGCTGCTGCTGCTACTGCTACTGCTACTACTACTACTACTACTACTTCTACTACTTTTACTACTATTACAACTACTATAATTGCTACAACTCTTACTAGTACTACTCCTACAAGTACTAGTACTACTATTGCTGCTGCTCCTACTACACTTACAACTACTATAGCAACTACTCCTGCTGCTGCTGCTACTTCAACTACTGCAACTACTACAGCCACTACTGCAATAACTAGTGCTACTGCTACTACTGTTACTACAACTGCTGCTACTACTGTAGCTACTAGCACTATAGCAAATACTACTGTTGCTGCTACTACTACTACTTTTACTACAACTATTGCTTCTACTGTGGCTACTAATACTACTACTACTACTCCTATTACTCTTTCAACTACTATTACTACTACTATTGCTACTACAACAACAACAACTACTACTATTATGACTACTACAACTACTACAGCTACTACTACTACTATTATTACAACTGCATCTAATACTGCAACTACTGCTATAACCATTACTACTATTACTATTATTACTATTGCTACTACTACTACTGCTATTATACTACTATTACTACTACTACTACTGTTGTTGCTACTACTACTGCTGCTGCTATTATTACGACAACTTCTACTATTGTGACTACTGCTACTTCTATTACTACTAGTACTACTATTACTACTACTACTACTATAATTACTACTACTACTATGACTATTACTACTACTACTACTACTACTATTACCACTACTACTGCCACTTTTCTTCTACTTCCTCTACTACCACTACTACTACTAACACTATAATGATGACTTCTACAAGTACAATAACATAAACAACAACAACTACTACTACTACTAGTATTATGCTACTACTGCTGCTACAACTACAACTGCTACTACTACTTCTGCTACTATAGCAACAGCTACTACCAGTATTATGCTACTATTGCTACTGCTACTACTACTACTACTACTACTCTACAACAAGAACAACAACAACAACTACTACTACTACTAGTACTACTATCGCAACCACTACTTCTACAGCTATTGCTACTACTAACACTACTCCTACCACTATTGCTACTACTACTATTACTACTGCCACTGTACTTCTATTGCTGCTACTACTACCACTACTACTAGTGCTAGTACTACTACTTCTACTACTACAAATATTACTATGACTACTACTACTACTCTGACTAATACTGCCACAACTATTAGAACATCTACTCTTAATGCTGAAATTACTACTTCTACTTTTGCTACAACAACAACAACAACAACAACTACTCCTACCTTCACTTCTATTACTACTACTGCTATGACTATTACTACCACTACTGCTACTCCGACTACTACAACTACTGCGACTCTTTCTACTCCCACAATAACTACTACTCCTACTGCTACTCCTACTACGATTCCTTCTCCGACACATATACCTACACCTGATCCCACTACTCCCACTACAACAACAATAACAACGACAACAACAACAACAACAACAACAACAACAACAACAACGACTACTACTACTACTACTACTACTGTTGCTGCTACTTCTACTACTGCTGCTGCCACTACTATTACAACCTCCACTACTACTACTACTATTGCTAATAATACTAATGCTACTACTACTATTGCAAATGCTCCTACTAGTATTGTGACTATTACTTCAGCTACTACTGGTACTACTCCTGCTGTGACTACTATTACTACTACTACTACTACTACTACTTTTTCTGCTACTACTACTGTTGCTACTACAACTATTGCTTCTGCTGCTGCTACTACTAACACCGCTACTACCACTACCACTATTACAACCACTACGACTGCTACTACAACAACTGCTGCTACTAATACTACTACTGCTACCACTATAACTACTACTGCTACTGTTACAACAAATACTACTACTACTAGTACTACTGTTGTTGCTGCTAGTGTTAATGTTGTTATTACTACTACTACTTCTCCTACAAATACTACTACAACTACTACTACAACGACCACTTCTACTACAACTACTACTAGTAATACTACTACTACTTCTGCTACTACTACAACAACTAGTACTATTGCCACTTCTGCTATTACTACAACAAGAAGTATTTGTACTACTACTACTACTACTATTCCTACTACTACTACTGCTACTACTACCACTACTACTAAAAACTGCCACTGCTACTACTCATACTACAGCTACTACTACTTCCGCTTCAACTGCTGCTGCAACTACTACTACAACAACTAATACAGCTATTACTGCCACTACTAGTGCTACTGCTACTACACTTGCTACTAGTACTACAGCTACTGTTGTTGTTCTTACTACTGCTACTACTAATACTACTACTGCTGCTGCTGCTACTACTACAACCTCCTACAATTGCTACTTCTACTACTACTCTTACAACAACTACTACTATTACTACTATAACTACTACTAATAAAAATTCCTCAACAACTAAAACTATTACTATAATACTACTATTAGTAATTCTACTACTACTAATACGAATACTACTACTACTTCTACTACTATTACTACTACTACTACTACTACTTTTTCTACAACTATTGCTACTACTATAGCTAGTACTCCTACTACTCCGGCTACGACTACTACTAATACTACTACTACTAATACTAATAGTAATACGACTTCTACTACTACAAATACTACTACTATTACTCCTACTACTACTACTACTACTCCTCCTCCTCCTCCTCCTCCTACTACTACTACTACTACTACTTCATCTACTACATCTACCAGTACTATTGCTATTGCTATTACTATTGGACTACTTCTACCACTACTGCTACTACTACTGCGACTATTGCAACTACTGCTTCTACTTCTACTACCACTACAACTACTACTGCTACTACTACTGCTATTACTACTACTACCACTACTACAACTACTACAACTACTACTATTACTACTTCCTCTACTCCAAATACAACTATAGCTGCTACTGCTACGACTACTGCTACTGTTACTACTGTTGCTACTAGTGCTACTACTACTACTGATGCTACTACTACTACTTGTACTACTTCTGCTGCTATTACTGCTACTACTACTACTACTAGCACTCCCACTACTGCTACTACTACTACTACAACTGCTGCAACTAATACTGCAACTACTGCTACAATGGCTACTTCTACTACTGCTAATACTACTACTACTACTACAACTACTTCTACTAATACGACTACTACTGCAACTTCTGCTACTATACATACTGCTGCGACTAATACTATCACTACAATGCTACAAATACTAAGACTACTACAACTACTACTACCGCTACTACTACTTCTACTTCTACCACTACTACTACTCCTCCTACAATGGCTACTACACCTACAACTTCTAAGACTACTACGGCTACTACTATTACTTCTCCAACAACTACTACTTTTGCTATTACTACTGCTACTACTACAACTACTGCGACTATCGCTCCTAATATACTACTGCTAATACTACTACTCTTACTACAACTATTGCTACTGTTGCTGCTACAGCAGCCGCAACAGCTACTACTACTGTTAATACTACAACTACTAATACTACCACTACTACTACTACTACTCCAACTACTACTTCGACTATAGCTACGACTACGTCTTCTCCTCCTATTACAACAACTGCTGCTACAACGACTACTACTATAGCTACTACTACTGTTACTACTACTACTACTACTTCTTCTTCAACTACTACAACTTTTATTACTACTACATCTACTTCTGCAACTACTGCGACTACGAGTACTGCTTCTTCTACTACGGCTTGTGCTACTACTGTAACGCTTGCTACTACTACTACAACTTCTACTACTATGACTACTACCACTACTGTTGCTACTGCTGTTGCTACTATGACTACTACTACTACTACTACTGTTGTTGCTACTATGACTACTTCAACTACTACTACTTCTGCTACTACTGTAGCTACTAATACTACTACTACCACTAATGCTACAATTACTAATGCTGCTACACTGCTACTCCTTCGACTACTACTACTACTACAGGTACTACTGCTACTACTGCTGTTGCTGCTGCAAATACTTTTACTACTATTGCTGCTTCTACTGCTACTACTATTAGTACTACTGCTCATATTAATGCTTCTACCGCTACCGCAACCACTACAACTACTACTATAACTACTTTTACAACTACTGGTACTACTAGTACTACTACTATAACTACTACTACTACTACTATGACTTTTACTACTACTGCTACCTCCACTTCTCCTACAATAACAACTACTACTACTTCTCCTCCTACTACTGCTGCTTTTACTACTGCGACTACTACAACTATGCTACTACTTCTACTACTACTACAACTACTGCTACTTCTCCTACTTCAACTGTTGCAACTACTGCTACAACTACGACTGCTACTGCTACTACTGCAACTACTACTTCTATTACTACGGCTTCCACTACTAATGGTGCAACTACTACAACTACTACTTCTAGTACTACCTCTACTACAACTACGACTGCTACTACTACTACTTTGATTACTTCTACTGCTACTACTACTTCTACTCCTAATAGTACAAGTGCTACGATGGCAACTACTGCTACTACTATTACTCCTCCTACTGCTACTGCAATTGCTGCAATAGCTACTACTACTACAACAACAACAACTACTACTACTACTACTGCAACTACTGCTACCATTGCTGCTGCTACTATCATTCCTAATACTATTACAACTACTAATATAACTAATGTTGCTTCGGCTAGTACTACCACTTCTTGTACTACTTCCACAATTAGTACTAATGCTACAATGACTACTGCTACTGCTACTACTGCTACTACTGCTGTTACTATGACTACTACTACAGCTAAAATAATTGTTACTACCGCCCCTACTATTACTCCTAAAATAATTTCTACTGCCATTGCTAGTACAACTACTGTTACTACAACTACTACTACTACTGTAGCTACTAAAAATACTACTACTACTACAACTACTATTTTCGCTACAACTAGTACTCCCCCTACTACTATTGCTACTACTACTACTTCGGTACTACTACTACTGCTACTCCTACTAATACTACGGTTGCAACTACTACTAGTTCTTCAAATATTATTGCTATTACTACAACTTTTATAACTACTACTACTACTACTACTTCTACTACTACTTCTGCTATGACTACTAGTACTGCTAGAACTGCTACTACTACTGCTGTGGCTAGTACTGCTACTACTACGATAACTACTACTGCTACTGCTACAACTACTACTATAGTTGCTACTACTAGTACTGCTACTACTTCTACTACTACTACTTCTACTGGTACCAATAGTACTACCAACACTACTCATGCTACAATTGCTACTTCTACTACTACTACTTCTACAACTACTACTACAATTACCACTGCTACTACTACCACTATTGCAACTACTGCTACGACTGCTACTTCTACTACTACTCCTACTACTACTATTCCAACTACTAC
Source organism: Trichopus zeylanicus subsp. travancoricus (assembly GCA_005019695.1). NCBI lineage: Eukaryota > Viridiplantae > Streptophyta > Magnoliopsida > Dioscoreales > Dioscoreaceae > Trichopus > Trichopus zeylanicus. Next base: position 7,629 of record RXID01015284.1, on the reverse strand, counting down.
GACTACTACTCCTATTACTACTAATACTACTACTATAAATACTGCTATAACTAATACTACTACTACAATACTACTATTACGAATACTACTACTACTAATGCTAACAGTACTACTACCACTAGAAATACAACTCCTATTACTTCTTGTGCTACTACTATTGCTGCTACTACAACTACTGCTACTGCTACCACTGCTAGTACTATACTACTATGACGACTACTATTGCTAATGGTACTACTGCTAATACTGCTGCTACAACTATTAATGCTGCAACGGCCACTGCTACTACTACTCCTGCTACAGTTACTACAAATACTGAAACTATAATTACTGCTACTACTGCTGCTACTACCGCTACAACTACTACAACAGCTGCTCCTACTCAAATTCGTACTACAACTCCCACTGCTACTATTATTACTAATACGACTGCTACAACAACTACTACTACTACAACTAGGACTGGTATTACTACCGCTACTCATACTACTACTACTACTACTACTACTACTACTAATACAACTACTACAACTACTATTACGACTATTGTTACTACTAATTCTACGTCAGCTTCTACTACAACTCCGGCTACTACTACAACTAATGATTTTAATACTACTACTACTACTACTACTACGACTACTACTAGTGCTACTGCTACAACTATTGCTACTCCTACCGATACAGCTACTGCCACTACTATTACTTCTATTACCCATGTTACTACTATTGTAGCTACTACTACTACTACTACTACTAGTACAACTACTCCTCCTTTCGCTACTATTACTACTACTACTCCTACTATTAGCACTACTACAACTTCTACACAAGTTCTACTACTACTATTGCTACATCTACAACTAATACATCTCCCACTACTATTGCTACAGCTACTACTTCTTTTACAACTACTACTGCTACTCCTACTAATATTACTGCAGCTACCACAACGACTGGTACTACTAGCAGTTGTACTACAACTATTACAACTACTACTGCTACTAATACTACTTTTGCTACTATGAATGCTAAACTACTACTACTACTTTTGCTGCTATTGATATAACTGCTGCTACTACTACTATTGCTAATACGGCTACTATTGCAACCACTGCGACCATTGCTACGACTGCTATTGCTACTTCTATAGCTACTAGTACTACAACTACTACTACTACTTCTGCTGCTATTGGTATAACTGCTACTACTTCTACTATTACTACTACGACTACTATGCCAACCACTGCGACCATTACTACGACTGCTACTGCTACTTCTATAGCTACTAGTACTACAACTACTACTACGACAGCCATTGCTACAACTGCTACTACTAGTACTTTAGTACTACTACTATTGCTACTACTACAATTGCTACTTCGGCTACTACTAGCGCTGCTACTACTGTTACCACTACTACTACAGCAACAACAACAACAACAACAATAACAACAACAACTACTACTACTACTATTGCTGCTATAACCGCTACTATTACTACTACTCCTACTACTACTACTACGACTACTACTACCCCATCTATAGGTACTCCTACTATAACTGCTACTACAATTACCTATACTTCCACTGCTGCTACAACTACTCTTACCACTACTATTACTACTCCCACTATTACTACTATTCCTACAACTGCTATTACTGCTCCTACTATTACTACCACTCCTACTTCTACTAGTTCTACAACTACTTCTACTACTTCTACAACTACTACCACTACTACTACACCTGCTACTACGTCTACTACTACAACTAATATTGCGCCTATTACTGTTGCAATTACTATTTCTGCTACTACTTCTACTACTACTACTACGACTACTACGACTACTACCACCACTACGACTACTGCTAGAACAACAACAACAACTACTACTACTTCAGCTACAACCACTCCTACAACACTACGACTATTACAATTACTACTACTAATACTATTATGACTACTATGGCTACTATTACTACTACTATTTCTACTACTACTACTACTACTACTTCTCCTACTCCTACTAATTCTTCTACTACAACTACTGCTACTACTACTACTGTTGCTGCTGCTACTGCTACTATTGCCACTATTGCTGGTACAACAACTACTACTTCTGCTACTATTGCAACTAATACTACTACAATAACTACTAGTACTGCGGCTATTACCACTGCTACAACAACTGCAGCCACTATTGATACTCCTACTACTGATGCTTCTACTACTTCTTCTACTGCTAGTGCATCAACTATTATTGTTATTACTGCTATTGCCACTACTACTGCTACTACTACTATTGCTATTACTTCTACAACTAATACGGCTGCTTCTACTACTAATACTACTACTACTACCACCCCTACTTTTCCTACTATTGCAACTACTAGTTCTACTACTACTACAACTACTTCTATTACTACTACTGCTGCTGCTACTGCTACTACTACTACTACGACTACGATTACTACTTCTATTGCTACTACTACTGCTATTACTTCTACTACTACTACTACTACCGCAACTGCTTCTACTATAACTACTACTACTACTACAATTGCTACAACTACTGCTACTACTTGTACTACTACCACTACTAATGCTAGTATTACTACTACTACTACTATACTACTGCCACAATTGCTGTAGCTACTGCTAATACTACTGCTACCACAACTGCCATGGCTAGTAGTACAACAACTACCACTACACCTTCTTCTACTACTACTACAACTACTACTGCAACTTCTACTACTATGACAACTACTATTGCGGCTACTAATACTACTAGTACAACTACTACTAATTCTACTACTATTGCTACTGTTGTTGTTGCTGCTGTAACTAGTGCCAGTACTGCTCTACTTCTCCTACTACTACTCTTTCTGCTACTACTACTACTGCTGCTGCTATAGTGCTACTGTTTCTATTACTACTACTGCTACTTCTACTACTACTACTTCTGCTACTACTTCCGTTACTTTCACTGCTACTAATTCAATGACGATAACTACAATTGATTCAACAACAACTAATTCTAATACTACTGCTATTACTTTCGCTCCTACTGCTATGACTACTAATACTTCTACTACTGCTTCTACAACCACTACAACTTCTACTTCTATTACTGCTACAACTACTAATGCCACTAGTACTACTACCACTACAACTACTACTACTAATGCTACAACAACAACTACTACTACAACAACTACAACTGGTACAATTGTTACTACTTCTACTACTAATACTACTAATATTACTACTACTATTTCTACTATTACTAATACTTCTACTATTACTAATACTTCTACTATGACTACTACTATTACTTCTGCCACTACTGCTACTACTACTACTTCTACAACTATTACTAATACTACTACAACTACTACTATTACTACTATAACTACTACTGCTATGACTACGACTACAATTACTACTACTACTACAACAACAACAACAACTACTACTACTACCTCTACTTTAATTACTGCCACTGCTACTTCTACTGCTCTACTACTACTACTACATGTCTTGCTGTTGCTACGACTACTAGTACTACTACTACTACAACTACTGCTACATTTGTAACTAACACTACTACTACTACAACAACAACAACAACTACTATAAAAACTACTATTACTACAGCTACCACTGCTATGATGGCTACCACGACTACTAATACTACTACTTCAACTACTTTTACTACTTTTGCTACTATTGGCACAACTACTACTACAACTACTGCTACTACTATTACTACTGTGACTACTACTACAACTACTACCATTGCTACTACTTTAACTGCTACTGCAACTACTACTACTACTACTACTACTACTACTACTACTACAACTTCTTCTGCTGTTATAACTACTACTATTACAACAACAACCACTACTCCTATTACTGCTACTACTACAACTCCTACCACTACTATTACTATTACTTCTGCTACTACTTTTGCTACCACTGCTACTACTTCTACTACTCCTCCTCCTCCTCCTCCTCCTACTACTGCTGGTACTGCTACAACTACAACAACAACAACAACTACTACTACTGCTACTACTACTACTTCTCCTACTACAGGTACAACAAGTACTACTACCATTTCTACCCCAACTACTACTACTACTACTTCTACTTCTACTCCTGGTACTACCACAACTACATCTACTACTACTTCTACTACTACTACTACTTCTCCAACTAATACTACTACAATTACAACCACTACTATTACCAATAGCACTGCTCCTACTGCCACTACTACTACTCTACTACTACTGCCACACCCATTTCTACCACTACTACTACTACCTCTGTTACTGCTACTACTACTACTTCTCCTACTACTAGTACTACTACTACTACTACCATCACCACTACAGCTGCTACTACAACTGCTACTACTACTACTACGACTACTACTACTGCTACTACTAGTACTATTTGTCCTACTACTGTGACTACTCCTACTACCGCAACTACTACTGCTACTACTACTACTACCTCTCCTACTACTACTACTAGTTCAGTTACTACTACTACCAGTACTAATGCGGCTACTATTGCTACAACTACTACTACTGCGACTACTACTGCTAGTACTACTATACTACTACTGCTGCTGCGACTGCTATTACTACCACCACTACTATTACAACTAATACTGCTGCAAATATGGCAACAGCTGCTACTACTAGTACTATTGCTACTACTACAACTAGTTATACTACTACTAGTACTACTACTTCTCCTACTACTACTACTGCTGCTTCTATTACTACTACTACTATTAGTTCTACTGCTACTTCGACTATAACTAGTACTACGATAGCCACTACTACTACTATAGCTACTACAACAACAACTACTAATGCTACTGTGGCAACTACAATAATGATTATTACCACTGCTAGTACGCAACTACTACTACTATTAGTACTACTACTACCACAAGTTCTCCTACCACTACAACTTTTGCTACTACTGCTACAACTACTATTTCTACTACTATTACGACTACTACTACTGATACTACTACTACTACGACTGCTACTACTACTACTTTCGCTACTACTATTAATACTACTACTACTTCTACTGCTACTACTACTACTATTGCTATAACAACAATAGTACCAATTACACGAACTACTACTACTACCACCACTAACGCCACTATTGCTACTAATGCTACTGTTGGTATGACTACTACTACGGCTACTGCCACTATTACAACTACTGCTACTAGTAGTACTACAACTACAACTAATACAACAATAACTACTATGACTACGACTACTTTTCCTACAAGAACAATAACTACTAACACTCCTGCTTCTCCTACTACTACTGCTCCTGCTACTGGTACACCTCCTACTACTATTGCTATAACTAGTACTACCACTACTATTGCTACAATAGCTACTACTGCTACAACTACTAGTAAGAGCACTATTACTACTACTCCAACTATTACTACTACTGCTGCTGCTAATATTGATACTGTTTCTAATACTACTACTACTGCTTTTTGTACTATTGCTACTACTATAACAACTCCTGCTATTACTAATACAACTACCACTACTTCTACTGCTGCTACTATTACTACTACTATTAAGCCTAATGCAACTACTACTTCTCCTACAACTACCACTACTAGTGCTACTACTACTTATATTACTAGTGCTTCTGCTACTGCTGCTTCTGGTACAACTACTTCTATTACTACTATTACTTCTAATACTACTACGACTACTGCTACTGCTACTACGGATGCTATTATAACTACTGCTACTACTTCAACCACTACTACTACAATTGCTACTACTACTACTGCTGCTGCTACTGTTATTGCTACTGCAGCTACAGCTGCTACTACAACAACAGCTACTGCTACTACTCATGCAGCTGCATTTGCTCCTACAAGTACTACTACTCCTACTTCTACTACTATTTCTACTTTGACTACCACTACTACTATTTCTACTTCTACTACAATTACTTTTGCTACTACTTCTACTACTGCTACTATTGCTACTACAACTACTACTGCTAGTACGGCTACTACTGCTACTACTACTACTAGTACTACTACTATTGCTACTACCGCAGCTCCTACTATGATAACTACAACAACAACTACTACTACTACTACTACAGCTGCTTCTACTACTTCTACTCTTACTGCAACTACTACTACTGCTACTACTACTAAAACTATTACTACTACAACAACCAGTACTGATACTGCTACAGCAGTTGCTACTATGACTACTAGTACTAGTACGGCTACTATAACTCCTGCAACCGCTGCTACTACTATTAAAACTACTCTTGCTGCTACTGCTGCTTCTATAGCTACTTGAACTGCTACTCCTACTAATACTACTACTGCTACAAATGTCGCTACTACTAATACTGCTACTATTAATACTATTATTGTTGCCGCTACTACGAATACTACCACCACTCCAACATCCCCTACTACTACAACTACTGCTAATACTACTACAACTTGTACTACTGCTACTACTACAACTACTATGATAGCTATAACCACTACTACTGCTATTACTACTATCGCTACTTCTGCTGCTACTACTACTTCTGCTACTGCTATTATCCTACTACTGTTACTGCTACTACTTTTGCTACAACTACTGCTACAGCTTCTACTATTACTACCGCTACTACAACTGCTACTACAACTCCTGCTACTAATACTAATGCTTCTACTACAATTGCTGCTGCTGCTAATACTACTATGAAAATAGCTCGTACTACTACTGCCGCCATTGATGCTACTATTGGTAGTACTATTACTTCGACTATAGCTACTACAACTGCTACACCTACTACTACTGCTACTGCTCTGACGACTACTACTGTTGCTACCAATACTACTGCAGCTTCTACTTGTACTACTACTACGACTACTATCCCTACTACTAATGCTACTTCCACCAATACTGTTCCAACTGACACTCCTACTACTACTAATACAGCTTACACTACAACTACTTCTACTACTACTTCTGCTACTATAACTCCTACTCCTACTACTGCTGCTACTATTACTACTACTACTTCTACTTCTGTTACAACTACTCCGACTACGACTGCTACTTCTACTGGTACTACTACTACTGCTACTACTACTATAGCTACTATTGTTGCAATTACTACTACAACTACAACTTTTGCAACTACTTCAACTACTGCTACAACTACCATGATGACTACTTCTACTTCCACTACTACTACTACTACTACTATTACGACTACAACTACTACTAGTACTACTTTAACTACAATGACTAGTACTACCACCACTTATCTGTCACTACTACTTTGGCTACTACAACTACTACTATGGCTACGACTATGAAATCGACCTTCCTAACGCCGGCGATGCTCGCCGAAGTTTTCGAGGTCGTGGAAGCTCTTTTCAAGAAAGAAAGTAGCAACAAGAAATAAGGAGAAGATATGGAGAAACTCTCGGATTCTTATTGCTAAATTCACGCGATGCTTACAATACTTGGATACTTGGATTTCTGAGATGATGATTTACAATGGAGGCGTGCCCCTTATATAGAGGG
>RXID01015283.1:0-80000 GCA_005019695.1 Trichopus zeylanicus subsp. travancoricus | reverse complement strand
CAATTAATCCAAATTATCATACTACAACTACTAGTATTGCTAGTACTACTTCTCCTACTACTACTCTACTAATTCTACTTCCACTACTACTAATACTACGGTTACTACTACTAGCACTACTACTACTAATACTATTACTACTACTACTACAACTACTACTACTGCAAGTACTATGACAACTACTACTTCTCCTACTACTACTGCAACTGCTACTACTCCAACTACTACTACTACTACTACTCCAATAGCTATGACAATTACAACAACAACTACTACTAATACTATAAATACTACTACTACTACGACAACAACAGCAACAACAACTACTACTACTACCACTACTGATATTACTACCACAACTACAATGACTACTACGATGACTACTCCTGCTACTAAGTTCTACTATTGCTACTATTGTGACTACGGCAACTACTAGTACTACTACTGCAACTACTATTACTACTACTATTTCTGCTACTACTACTACTCCTACTACTACTCTACTACTTTTACTACCACTACTACAAATACTACTGTTAGTACTACTACTACTACTACTACTACTATTCTACTAATTCTACTATGACTACTACTAGTTCTGTTATTAGTACTACTACTACAACTACTACAACTACTACTACTATCACCACCACAGCTACGACTACTACTACTACTACTACTACTATTCTACTAATTCTACTATGACTACTACTAGTTCTGTTATTAGTACTACTACTACAACTACTACAACTACTACTACTATCACCACCACAGCTACGACTACTACTACTACTCCTATTACTACTACTGCTGCTATTACTGCTACTTCTAATACAACTACAATTATTACTACCCCTACTGCTCTTGCTACTATTACTACTATGACTATTACAACAACTACTACTACTAATACTGCCACTACGACAACTACTTCTAGTACTATTGCAACTGCTACTACTAGTACCACCGCCGCAGCCACTACTACTACTAATACTATTACTACTGCTGCTGATACCAATGTTACTATGACTGCTACTACTACGACTATTACTGCTACTAGTTCCACTACTACTACTACAAGTACTACTACTACTAAGACTACCACTACTACTTCGATGACTACTACTACTACTGCAACTACCAGTACTACAACAACAACTAACACCACTACTACTTCTACTCCTACTATTCCTACTACTACTACAACTATTACTATTACAAAAAATGACTACTACTACTACCACTGCTACTACTACTACTCCAACTGCTACTATCCTACTACTAATACTATTACTACTATAACTGCTACTATGCTACTACTGCTACTACTACTACTTCTACTACTACTACTATCACTACTACATCTTCGACAACAACTGCTACTACAACTACTCCAATTGCTACTTCTACTTCTAATATTACTACTACTGCAGCTACTACTGGTACTGTTACTACTACTTCTTCTATTACTTCTACTGTTATTGCTCTTACTGCTAATGCTATTAATGCTTCTACTATGATAATAACTACTGCTACTGCTACTACTTCGACTGCTATTACTACAACTGCTACTGCTACTAGTACTACTTTCGAAACTACAACTACTACTACTTCTTCTATAACTGCTACTACTGCTACAACTATTACTACTACTACTACTGCTACCGCTGTTACTACTACTACAACTACTCCTGCTGCTCCTACTTCTACTGCCACTGTTGGTACTACTACTCGCACAACTTCTACTACTGCTACTTCTACTCCTACAACTACTATTACTACTTATACTACAGCTTGTGCGATAATTACTACTACTGCTACTACAACAACTACTAATATTTTGCTACTACTACTATTCCTACAACAACTACTACTAGTAGCACTACTACTGATGACGTTGCTACTACTACTTCTACTATTACTACTAATGTTGTTACTGCTACTACTACTACTTCTTCTATTACTACTGCTGCTATTTCAACTAGTACTACTACTACTACTACTGCGATACTACTCCTGCTACTGCTTTTTCTACTACTACTACTATTGCTACTAACTTAGCCCTACTACTATTACTATTACTACTACTAATACTATTGCTACTAATACTACTGCTGTTGCTGCTGTTACTACTACTATTACTATTGCTTCTTCTACTACTACTACTACTATTACCTCTACTGCTAATACTGCTACTGTTGCTATTGTTGCAGCTGCTACTGTTGTTTCTACCGCTACTACTACTACTAGACCTACTTCTTCTCCTACTACTACACCTACGTTTTCTCCTACTACTGCAATTGCTGCTAATACTACAGCTTTAGCTGGTACTACTACTACTTCACCTGCTTCTACTACTACTACTTCTTTGACTATAACTACTACTACAATAACTGTTGGTACTGCTACTAATGCTACTTCTACGACTACCACTACCACAATAATAACTACTGCTACTACTACTCCTATTAGTACTGCTAGTCATCTGACTACTACCAAGACTACTACTACTACCACTACTGCTACTATTACTACTGCTATTATTACAATTACTACCCGAACTCCAAATCCTGCTCCAACTACCACTCCTAATTGTACTTCTACTACTACTACTACTTGAACTACTATTGCTACTACCACTACTACTACTACAACTACTACCACCACTACTAATACTCCAACTAGTACTACTACTACCACTACTCCTAATCCAGCCCTACCACAACTACTACTACTACCATAGTTGCTACAACTACTGCTACTACTACTACTACTACTGTTGCTACTGCTACTACTACTAATACTACTACTAATACCGCTACTACTATTGCTTCTACTACTACTTCTCCTAATACTAATACCACTGCTAATAATACTACTTCTACTACAACGGCTACTCCAACTAATAATACTTTTGCTACTACTACTATTGCTAGTACGAGTATTACTACTACAACCACCACCACCAATACTACTACTACAACTACTTCTACTACTACTTTTACTAGTGTTACTACAACTACAACTACTACAACCAATGCTACTTCCGCTATCACCGCTACTACGAAAACTACCACTATGACTACTTCTACAACTGCTACCACTAGTTCTACTAATATTGCTATGACTACTAGTACTTCTGCAACTACTATTGCTACTACTAAGACTGCTACTACTACAACTACTGTCGAGACTGCTACTACTACAACTACTCCACGACTGTTATTGCTGCTATTGCTGCTGTTGCTACTAATACTACTAGTCCTTATACTTCTCCTACTAATACTACTACTGCAACAACTGCTATTTCTACTACTACTGCTACTACCACTACAACGTCTCCTACTACTACTACTACTATGACTACTACAACAAGTATTGCTGCAACTACCGCTGCTTCTACTATTACTACTACCCCAACTACTAGTACAACTACTACTTCACGATTGTTACTACTAATCTTACCACTACTACTGTTACAACTATAACTACTACTGCTACTACTACTACTTATGTCGCTACTACTACTTCAGCAACCTCTACTACTACTGCTATGACTGCTACTAATACTACCATAGCTACTATGACTACTATCGCTTTTCCTGCTACCACTATTACAACTGCTACTGCTACTACTATTTGTACTGCTGCTACAACTACAACTTCTACTGCTGCAACATCTACTAATACTACTACTACTACTAACACAACTGCAGTTGCTGCTGCAAGTACTACACCAATTACTACAGCTATTGCTGCTTTTATTACTACAACTAATTCTGATACTACTACTATTGCTGCTATAACTGCTACTACTACTTCTACTACTACTACTACTACTTCAGCAACTACTACTACTGGCACTAACACTTCTGCAATAACTACTACTATGACAACTGCAACTACTGCTGCTACTGCTGCTATTCCTACTACAACCACTACTACTGTCAAAACTACAACAACTGCTGCTCCGACTACTTCTGTTTCTACTAATTTTACCGCTACTACGGCTATGACTATTACTACTACTCCTACTACTACTTCTACTACCTCTGCTACTACCGCTATGACTGCTACTGATACTACAATTGCTACTACAGCTACTATCGCTATTACTGCGACCACCGCTACGACTGCTACTGCTCCTATTACTGCTACTATGGCTACTATCGCTATTACTGCAACCACTGCTACGACTGCTACTGCTCCTACTACTGCTACTACTATTACCACTACTGCTGCTGTTACTACATCTACTACCGCAACATCTGCTACTAATACTACTACTACTACTACTACTACTACTACTACTAACACTACCATAGCTGCTGCTGCAACTACTACAACAACTACTACTTCTACTACTATTTCTGCTACCACTATCGCTGCTGCTATAACTGCTACTAATGCTACAACTACTATTTCTGTAACTACTACTACTGGTACTAACACTTCAGCTACAACTACTACTACGAAAACTACTACTACAGCTGCTGCTGCTACTACTACTACTACTACTACAACAACAACAACAACAACAACAACTACTACTACTACTACTACTACTACTACCACTACTACTACTCCTATTGTCACTACTACTGCTACGACGTCTACTATTACTACTACTACTACTACTACTACTGATACTACTACTACTACTATAGCTACAATTACTACTGTTATACTACTCTTAGTACCACGACTCCTATTGCAACTCCTACTCCTACTACTATCCCGACTACTACTTCTGCTACTAGTCCTCTTCTTACTACTACTACTACTTATGCTACCATTACTTCTAGTTCTGCTTGTACTACTACTTCTTCTTCTTCGTCTACTACTCCTCATCCTCCTCCCTATCCTCTGCCTAGTACTACTACTACTACTACTTTTACCACTACAACTAGTGTTATAACGATGACTACTATTACTACTACTACTACTAGTGGTGCTACTACTACTACTACTACTACTACTATGACTTCTACTGCTACTACCACTACTATTGCTGCTTCTCCTAGAACTACTACCACTACTACTCCTACTACTACTACGATTACTGCAGCTACTACTCATATCACTACTACTACAACTACTTCTACTCCCACTCGTACTCCTCGTACTACTACTTCAACAATAACTACTACTGCTTCTACTACTACTGCTACTAATACAACTAGGGCTACTACTACCACTATTACTACTGCAACTACTATTGCTACAACAACAACAACTACTACTACTATTACTAGTACTACTACTGCTACTACAACTACTTCTCCTCCTCCTCCTCCTACTACTGCTACTACAAGTACCACTACAACTACTCCTACTCCTACTACTACTGTTCTTGCTAAAATGACTAAAAGTATTAGTACTACTACTTTTGCTACCGCTACTACCACTGTTACTAGTAATACTACCTACTACTACTGCCGCTGCTACTACTACAACAACTACTTCCACTACAACTATGACTTCCACTACTACTGCTACTACAACTACTATTAGTAGTTCTACAAATACTACTACTACTATTGTTGTTGCTGCTACTACAGCTTCTACAACTACTACTCTTGCTACTACCACTACTGCTACTGCCATTGCTGCTATTACTATGACTACTGCAACTACAACAACAAGTGCTACTGCTACCTCCATTACTACTACTACTGCTACTACTACACTACTACTACAACTACTCCTACTGCTACTACCTCTACTACTACAACACTATTACTACTACTACAACTACTACTACTGCTGCTACTACGGCTACTTCTACTACAGCCAATGCTACTCCCTCTAATACTACTACTACTACTACTACTCCTCCTGTTGCTACTACTTCTACTACTTCCACTACAACAACAACAACTACTACTACTAATACAACTACTAGTGCAACAACTGCAACTACTTCTCCTACAACCATAACAACCACATCTATTGCTACTAATACTGCAACTACTTTTACTTCTCTTACTAATACTACTATTACAATTGTTGCTACTCCCACTGCTACTCCTTCTGCTATTAATGCTCCATCACCTCCTCCTCCTCCTCCCCCTCCTCCTCCTACTACTACTACAACTACTACTGTTACAGCTACTACTACTATTACAACTAATATTACAACTACTGCAACTACTACTACAACTTCTACTACTGTTCCTATTAATACTACTACTGCTACTACTACTACTACTACTATTACTACTACTACTATTATTACTACTAATACAACAACTACTGCTGCTACTACTAGTACTTCTACTATGACTAATGCAACTAGTTCTCCAACTACTACTATTACTATGACTAAAGCTATTATAGTTGCAACTATTATTATTATTGCCACTACTACTATTGCTGCTGCTACAATAACAACAACTACTACTACTCCTAATGCCCTAACTATTACTACTGCTACTACAACAACTACTACAACAACTATAACCATTCTTACTTCTACCACTGCTACAACTATTATTACTGCTGCTGTTGCTGCTGCTTCTTCTACTACTACTGCGGTTACTACTACTACTACTACGATAATTACTACTACTGCTACTACCACTACTACCTCTTCTACTACTACTACTAGTACTGATAGAACTCCTACAACAACTACTACTGCTATTAATACTAATACTACTACTTCTACTACTACTACTACTACTACTACTACAACAACTACTATAACCACCACTACAACAACTACAACTACCGCTGCTACTCCTACTACTACTACGGCTACTACGACTACTATTACTACAGCTACTACTACTACTACGACTACTACTACAACTACTACTACTACTACTATGACTACTTCAGCTACTGCTACTTCTAGTACACCTACAACTACTACTACTACAACTACTACTGCTACTATTAGTTCTACTACTACTACCCCAACTGCTAATACTGCTAATACTGCTAATACTACTACTAGTGCTACTGCTACTGCTACTGCTACTTGGACTACTACTACAACTACTACTACTGCTATTGCTACCACTACTACTACTTCTGTTGCTACTATTTCTACTACTACAAATGCTACTCCTCCTACTACTACTATTACTGCAACTGCTACTACTACTTTTCCTGCTTCTACAGCTTCTACTTCTACTACTTCTTCTACTACAACTACTATTACAAGTACTGCTGCTACTACTACTACTACTACTTGGACAGCTATTATTGCAACTAATGCTACTATTACCACCACTACTACAACTACTACTTCTACCACCACTATCACCACTACTACAACAGCTACTACTACTACACCGCTACTACTGTTGTTGTTGCTACTACAACTACTGATACTACTGCTCCTACTACAACAACAACTGCTAGAACACTACTACTTCTATTTTTGTTGCTACTAGTATTGCTACTACTACTACAACTTCTGCTACTACTAACTGCCACAACAACTACTGCTGCTACTACTAATACAACTACAACTACTATAACTACTACTACAGCTACGACTATTGCTTCTCCTATTGGTTCTACTATTGCTACAACTACAGCTATTACAGTTACTACTACTCCATCTAATGCTACTGTTGCTACTAATACTACTGCTACTACCAGTATTACTACAACTGCTACTACTAGTACTACTACCACTACTATTCCTGCTACCATTGTTACTACTGCTGCTACTACTTCTGCTAGGATTGCTACTACAACAACATCCGCTACTACGGACTACTACTGCTACTTCTACTTCCTCTACCATGACTGCTATCTCTTCTCATACTATCACTACTACGACTACTACTACTATTATGTCTATGGCTTCAACTGCTACTACTGCTACAACTACTATGACTACTATCACTACTACTAATACTGCTACTACTACTAGTGCTACAACTATAATTACAGCTACTACTACTACTATTGATGGTACTACTATTACCGCTACTACTACTACAGCTACTACTACTAGTACCACTACTATTGCCACTAATACTGCTAGGATTGCTACTGCTGCTGCTGTTGATGCTGCTACTACTACCACCGCTAATGCTACTACTGCTGTTGCTACTACTGCTAATACTCATACTATTACTACTACTGCTACTACTACACATTCTTCAGCTACTACTGCTGCTGCTGTTACTACTACTACTACTTTTCCTACTACTACTACCACTATTGCTACAGCTACTACTACTACGAGTAATACTATTGCTACTACTACTACTACTACAACTACTACTACTACACAACTACTACTGCTGCTATTGCTACTACTGCAACTACTACTACTTTTCCTTCTACTGCTATAGCTAATTCCACTACAACTACTACTACTACCACCACCACTACTACTACTTCTACTACTACTACTACTACTAGTACTACGACTACTACAACTGCTACTACTTCTATTTCTACTACCATTATTACTACCACAATTACTACTACTACTGCTGCTACCACTACAACTCTTACTACTGCTACTGCTATTATAGCTGGAACTGCTACTACTATTATTGCTACTACTGCTACTACTCCTACTTCTACTATTGCTACTACTACTTCTACTGTTGCTACTACTATTACTCGTACGACTACTACATTAATTATTACTACTACTACTACTTCTGCTGCTTCTGCTACTACTATTATTACTACTGCTGCTACTACAACTAGAACTAATACTATTACTGCACCTACTACTACTTCGGCAACATCCATTGCTACTGCTAGTACTTCTGCTACTACAACAACTGCTACTACTACTAATAGTACTATTGCTATCACTACTACTTCTACTACTAGTATTACAACAACTACTACTACTACGGTTACTACTACTACTGCTACTTCAACAGTAATTACTACTACTAATATTACTTTTATGACTATTACGTCTACTACAGTTATGATAGCTACTACTGCAGCTGCAATTATGGCTACTACTGCTACGACTGGTACCACTGCTATGACTACAATTACTACTACCACAACTACTACTAATGCTACTACTGTTGCTACTGCTACTCCTACTACTTTTTCAACTTTACTACTTTTGCTGCTACTATTACAGCATCTGCTACTGCTACTGCTATAATTGTTGCTACTACTATTATTACTATTGCTAATACTAGTACAACTACTACTCTTACGGTTATTGCTCCTACTACTTCTATTATTTCTGCGACAACTACTACTTCTACTACTACTAATACTACTGTTGCTGTAACTACAACTACTCCTTCTACTACTCTAACTACTACTACTGCCACTACTACTTCTTCAACTACTACTACTACTACTACTACTACTGCTAATACTGTAACTACTACTACTACTACTACTACGACTACTACTACTACTATTACTACTACTACTACTACTACTACTACAACTACTACTATTACTACTACGACTACTACTACTACTACTACTAATGCTACTACTAGTGCTACTACTACATCTATTTATGTTGTTGCTACATCTACCATAGCTGCTACAATTAGTAGAACTACTGCTACTGCTGCTGCGGCTACAACTACTGGTACTGCTTCTACTCCTGCTGCTACTATTATAACTATTGCTACAACAATAGCAAATACTACTACTACTAGTACCACTACCATTACTATTGCTATTACTGCTATCACTTCTCCTATTTCTACTACTTCTGCTCTTGCTGCCCCTACTTCTAGTATTGCTACGGCTATTTCTACCACTACTGTTGCTACTGCTACTATTATAACTACTACTACTGCTACACTATAACTACTATTGTGGTTGTTGCTACTACTATTGCTAATACTGCTACTTCTAAAACAACAACTACTACTACACTACCACTACCATTGCAGTTGCCATTACAACTGCTACCACTATAACAATTGCCCCTACTACTGCTACTACTACTTCTACTTCTTCTACTTCTGCTACAACCACTAAGACTACTACTACTACTACTAACACAACTACTTCTCCTACTAGTATTACTGTTAATACTACTGCTAGTGCAACTCTGACTAATGCTTCTGTTGTTACTAATACTACTATTACTATTAGATTACTACTACTACTACTACCACCTCTACTACTATTTCTACTACTACTTCAACTACTACTACTACTATGGGCTACTACTGCTACTGCTAATTCCACTACCACGACTCATATGACTTCTACTTCTATTACCAGTACAATAATAACTATGGGCTGCTACTGCTACCGCTACTTCCACTACCATGACTGATATGACTTCTACTACTATTACCACTACAACAACTACTACTACTATCACTACTACACTTACTGCTGTAGCTACTGCTACTGCTACTACTACTACCGCTACTGTTACTACTATTACTGCAAATGCTACCGCAATTACTTCTATTACTAGTACTGCTACTACTGCCACTACAACTACTTCTCCTCCTACTACTACTACATCTGCTAATACTAGTACTAGTACTACTACTACTACTACTACTAGGACTACTACTACTAATACTGTTGCTACTACTACAACGGCTACTGCTACTACTGCTACAACTACAACAACTTCTGCTACTACTGCTACCACTATTACTACAACTACTAGTACTCCTACTGCTACGACTACTCCTACTATTACAGATGCTAGTTCTCCTACAGTTGCAACTCATCTACAACAACTACTACTAGTACTACTTCACCTGCTACAACAACAACTGCTACAACTGCAACCACAGCTAATACTACTGCTACTACTATGGCTACAACTGCTACTACTGCTGCTACTACTGCTACTACTACTATTGCTGCTACTGCAACTACTAATACTACTACTGCAACTACTACTAATACTACTACAAATTCTGCTACTGCTACTACTACTACTACTGATACTACTACTACTTATCCTACAATTACTACTACTACTACTGATACTACTACTACTTATCCTACAATTACTACTACTAATTCTATAACTAAAACAACTGTTATAGCTACTATGACTACTGCTACTGCTGCTGCTCCTACTATCGCTATAGCTACCACTGCTACTACCATTATTACTACTATTAGCACGACTTCTACCACTATTACAACAACTACCACTACTACCACTACTGCTAGTTCTACTACTGCTTGTTCTACGACTACTGTTGCTACTACTGCTACTACTAGTACTACTACAGCTTTTACTATTAGAACTGCTAGTCCTCCTACTACTACTACAACTACTACTGCTACCGTATATACTTGTACTACTAGTACCGCTTCAAGTACTACACTACTACTACAAGAACTACTACTGCATCTATAATTGTTTCTACTACTAATGCTACAACAACAACAACAACAACTACTACTACTATTACTATTGCCCTTACTCCAACTAGTCCTCCTCCAACTCTTACTGCTACTACTACTCCTACTACTACTACCCATACTCCAACTACTACTACACCTACTACTCCTACTTGCACTCCTAGAGCAAGTACTACTACTACTACTACTACTACTACTACTACTACTACTACTATTACAACTAGTACCACTACAACTACTACTACTATTGTTACTACTAGTACTAAGACTACTACTGTAACTACTATTACTACTACTGTTGTTACTGCTGCACCTACTATTTCTACTACAACAACAACAACAACTACTAATAGTATTACTACTACTACAACTGCAACTACTACTACAGCTACTACTACTACCACAACTACTACTCCGACTACAACTACTACTCCTACTACAAGTGCTACTCCTACTGCTATTACTACTACTACAACTACAACTTCTACTACTACTACTAACTGCTACGACAAATACTATTCCTACTCCTACTCCAACTACTGCTTCTACTATGACTACTACTACAACTACAACAACTACTACTCCTCGACACCTACTCGTGCTCCTATAACTACTCCTACTACTACTACTACTACCACCACTACAACTACTGCTGCTGCAACTGCTACCAAAATTGCGACTACTACTACAACAGCTACACCAACTACTATTGTTACTGCTACTTCTACTGCTGCAATTCCTACTACTATTGATACAGCTACTGCTACTGCCATTACCGATACTACTCCTATTAATACCACTACAACTACTACTATTATAACAAGTGCTACACCAATTGCTACTTTTAGTACTTCTACTACTAGTTTCATTGCTACTACTACTACTACTTTAACTAGTGCTACAACTATTACTTCTACTACTAGTACAACTACTACTACGACTACTACAACTACTGCTACTACTGCTGCTACTCCTACTACTACTACTACTACTCTTATTCCAACTACTACTACAACAACAACTACCACTTCTGCTACTACTACCACAACTACTACTATTGCTATTACTACAACAACCACTGCTAGTATTACTTTTAATACTGCTTTTACTACTACTATAGGTACAACTGTTACTACCGCTACTACTGCTACTACTGCTAATATCACTATTATGGCTACCACTGCAACTACTACTACTTCTACTTCTGCTACTGCTTCGACTCCTGCTACTACTGCTACTACTGCTACTGCTACCACTATTGCTATTACTACCATGACTACTACTACTACTTCTATTGCTCGTTTTGCTACTTCTACTACTACTCCTACTACTACTACAACCAAAACAACTTCTCTTACTACTACCACTGCAACAACTACTACAACTATTATTGATACAACTGCTTCTACAGACACTACGACTGCTTGTCCTACTGGTAGTACTTCAGCTACTACTACTATTACTGCAACTACTACTACAACTACCACAATTACTACTACTACTACAGCCAGTACTGCTACTGTGGTTGCTACTATTACTACTATCACTACTACTACTGCTACTACTACAACCATAATTAATAATACTAATACTCCTACTACTACTACTACTACTACTATTACTACTACTACTACTACTTCAACTACTGGGACTATTGCTACTACTACTACTGCTACTACTCCTACTACTGCAACCATTTTGACAACAACTATTACTGCTACTACTATTACTACTACTATTACCACTACTTCTATTACCTCTACCACTACTACTACAGCTACTATTGCTACACCACTACTACAACTACTACTAATACTACTACTGTTGCAACTTCTAATGCTATAACTACTACTCCTATTACTGCCACAACAACAACAACAACTACTACTACTACCACTACTACTACTACTGGCGCTACGACTGCTACAGCTACTACTACTACTCCTACTACTACAACTACTGCTACTGCTACAACAACTACTACTATTGCTACTACTACTACTACTACAACTCATCCTCCTATTACTGCTACTACCGCTACCACTACTACTACTAATACTTCTACTATTACTACTATTATTACTACTACTACAACTGTAACTACTACTACTATGAATAGAACTTCGACAACTTCTCCGACTGCTTCTACTACTACTACTACCACTACTACATTATCTAGAACTACTGCTACTACTACTACCTCTACTACACCGACTACTACTACTAATACTTCTACTACTAAAACTGCAACTACTAGTGCTTTTCCTATAGCTACTACGACTCCTCCAATTATTACTACTACTACATCTACTACTACTACTACTACTACTACATCTACTACTGCCACTACTACTACTACTACTACCACTACTACTACTACTGCTGCTGTTGTTGCTGCTACTACTACTACTACTACAACTACTACTACTACTTCTGCTACTACTTATGCTACTGCTACTACTACTACTACTACTACTACTACTGCTACTACTATCACTGCTACTACTACTACTACTTCTACGACTACTAATACTCTGCTCCAATAGCTACTACTACTACAACTACTACTCCTATTACAATGTGTACTACTACTATTGCTACTTGTTCTACTACTAGTACTACTGCATCTACTACTGCCACTACAACTACTGCTATAGCAACTACCTCCACAACCACTGCAACTGCTATTACCACTACTGTAACTTCTACTACTACTGTTATTACTACTTCTTCTACTTCTACTACTGCAGGTCAAACTACTACTAATACTACTACTACTTCAACTACTACCATTACTACAACATCTGCTACTACATCTGCAACTACTACTACGACTATTATTGCTACTTCTGCTATAGCTACTATTATTGCTACAACTAGTCCTATAACTGCTACTAGTACTGCTACTATTATTACTACTACTAGTACTAGTACTAGTACTAGTACTACTACTACTACTACTACTATCTCTCCTACTATTGCTACTACGACAACTATTGCTACTACTACTAATATTGCTACTATTACTCCTACACTACTACTACTACTACACTGCTACTACTACTACTACTACTACTACGACTAGTACTGCTACTACTACTACGACTACTACTATTGGAACTACTAGTCCAATTACTACTACTACCACCACCACCACTTTTACTACTGCAATTATTACTACTACTTCCACAACTACTTCTTGTGCTACTACTACTACTACTATAGCTACTACGAAAACTGCTACTACTAGTACTATTGCTACTATTACTACTGCAACTACTACTAGTACTATGGCTACTGCGACTATTACTACTGCTACTATTACTATTGTTGCTACTAATAAAGCTACTACTACTACTTCTACTAAGACTGCTACTACTACTACTGCAACTACAGATGGTACTAGCACTACAACAACTGAGACAACTACTACTGCTACTACTGCTGCTGTTACTGCTACTTTTGCTATGGCTGGTACTAATAATACTACTCATTCTACCTCTGCTACTAATATAACTACTACAACTACTACCAAAGCTACAACTATTGTCATTACTATTACTACCGCTGCTACAACTTCTACTCTACTACTTCAACTACTGTTGCTACTAATATGACTATGAATGCTATGACTGCTACGACCGCTGCTACTGCCACTGCGGCTACTACTGGGCTAGACCTACCAGCGACTGCGACTTTTGCTACTGTTTGCTAGAATTGTAACCACTAATGAACTACTACTGCTGCTACTACTACGACAACTACGGTCTAACTTCGACTACCCGCTGCTCCCGGCAACTACTACAGCACTAATACTACTTTCCACTACTTCTACTACTACTAATACACGAACTACTCCCTAAGATTACATCTACTACTATGACAACTACTGCAAATATTACTACTACTACTACTACTATTGCTACTGCAACTACCATTACTACTACTACTATTACTGCCACTAGAGAAACTACTGTTACTACTGCTACAACAACTACTACTATAACTACTACTACTACTACTAATTCTACTATTACTATTACTATTAACGCTACAACTATGTCTTCTCGTCATACTACTAATGCTACTACTACTACATAAACAACTACTAATAATGTCTGAACTACTACTATTGCTACTACAACGGCCACTGCCACTGCTACAACTGCTACTTCTACTACTACAGCAACTACTACTACTACTACTACTAATACAATTGCTAGTAATACTGCTATTGCTACTACTAATGCTTCTAATACTACTACTGCCATGACTATTGCAACAATTATTTCTGCTACTACTACTACTACTACTACAACCACTGTTGTTGCTACTGCTACTGTTGCTGTTGCTGCTGTTGCTACCACTGTTACTAATGTGGCTATAACTATAACTACTACTACTATTATTGTGACTACGACTACTTGTACTACAACAACTACTGCTATCATTACTACTACTGCTATTACAACTACTAATACTACTACAACTACTACAACTATTACTGCTGCTGCTGCTGTTGTTGCAGCGATTGTGACTAATACTACTACTCCTACTACTTCTCTTACTACTACTACTGCTACTACTACTACTATTGCTACTATTACGACTACCTCTACTACTACTACATCTAATCCTACTACAACTACTCCTATCCCAAATACTACAACTGCTGCTGCTAATACTACTACTCGTGCGGCTGCTGCTAATACTACTTCGATTACTACTACTACTGTTGCTACTATTATTGCTACTACTACTACTGGAACTGCATCTACTCCTACAACTACTACTGTTACAACCACAAATACTACTATTACTACTACTAGGACAACAACTACTCCGATTATTACCGCTACTTCTCCTACTACTGCTACAACTACTACAACTGCTACTACTACTACTACAACTACTACTACTACTACTACACCTACTGCTACTACTACAACTACTAATCCTACTGCTAATACTACTACTACTACTACTGCTAGTTCAACTACTCCTACTGCTACTACTACTACTACTACTGCTACTAGCACCACCACTACTACTACTCCTACTAATACTATATCTACTATAACTACTACTAAAACTACTAAAACTACTACTCCTATTACTGCCACTACAACTACCACTGCTACTACTACTACCACTACTACCACTACTACTACTAGTACTAAGACTACTACTACTCCAGATGGCACTCCTACTATAACTTCTACTACTACAACTAGTACTACAACAACTAGTATTGCAACAATTTCTTCGACTACTACAACTACTACTATTAGGGAAACTACTACTACTGGTATGACCAATACTACTATTGTTGCTACTTGTACCACTATCTCTACTCCAATTACTACAACTACTACTGCTATTACTATTATTACTTCTACTTCTACTACTCCTACTACTACTACAACCTCTACTATTACAGCAACAATGGCAACAACTTCTTTTGCTACTCCTGCTGCTACTGATCCTACTACTACTACTACTACAGATTCAGCTACTACTCCTCGTCCGACACCTACTCCTCCCACTACTGCTTGTACTGCTACTACTACTCCTACTACTACTACTACTACACCAAGTGCTACTACTACTGCTGCTGCTGTTGCTACTGTTGCTGCTCTTGATACTAATACGGCTACTTTGGCACATACTACTACTACTACTGTGACTACTACTACAACTGTTGTTGCTACTGCTGCTATTACTACTACAACTACTACTACTACAACTAAAACCACTACAACTACCTACAGCTGCCGCTGTAGCTATTGTTGTTGCTACAACTAATACTACTACTCCTACTACTTCTCCTACTACTATTATTGCTGCAATTAGTACAACTACTACTGCTACTGCGACTACTTCAACTTCTACTACTACTACTCCTAATACAACACCTACTATAACTACTACTATTCCTACTACTACTATTTACTACTGCTGCTGCAGCTGCTGCTACTACTTTGACTAATACTACTACAACAACAACTACTGCTGCTGCTGCTACTACTACTACACGACTACCACAACTACTACTACTAGCACTACTTCTACTACAACAACTACTACTATTACTATGACTACTACTACGACTACTACTACTACTACTACCCTTATTGCTACTAGTACTTCTCCTACTACTACTACTACAACTACTATTGCAGCCACTACTACTTTTACAACTACTATTTCTACTACAACTCCTACTGCCACTACAACGACTACTACTCCTACTGTTAATAATACTACCACCACCACTACTACTACAACAACAACTACTCCGGCTGCTGCTACTACTACTACTACTACTTCTTCTTCTTCTACTGCTATTACTTCTACTACTACTACTACTACTACAACTAAAGTTACTGCCACTACTTCTACTACTACAACTACTACTACAACTACTACTGCTACTACAACTACCACAGCTACTACTAGTACTACTACTATTACTACTACCGCTACTCCAACTCCTATACCTACCGCAACTCCTACTATTACTTTTACAACTATAACTACTACTACATCAACTACTACTACTGCTACGACCACTACGATTGCTACTTGTACTACTATTAATACTCCTATTACAACAACTGCTACTGCTACTACTACTACTACCTCTACTACTATTGCGACCACTGCTACTACTTTTGTTGCTCCTCCTACAGCTACTACTACTGCTGCTACTACTACTATTCCTACTCCTACACCTGCTCATCCTAGTACCATTTTAACTACTACTACTACTACTACAACTGCTACTACTACTACTACTTCCACTTTGACTACTACTACTATTGCTACTTGTACTACAACAACAACAACAACTACTACTACTAATACTGCTACTACTAGTAGTACTACTTCTACAACTACTATTGCAGCTAATACTAGTATAACGCCTGGTACTAGTACCACTAAGACTTCTACTACCAGTAGAATGTCTACTGCTACTACCTGTACTGCTATGACTACTACTACCGCTACAACTACTTCTAGTACTACTACACTACAACAATTGCTACTACCACTACTACCTCTACAACTAATGCTAATGCCACTACTACTACTACTACCACTACCAATTTTATAACTGCTACTACTAGAAGTTCTACTACAACTTCTACAATTTCTACTGCTAATGCTAATGCTACATCTGTTGTTGTTGTTGCCGCTACTACTACTACTACTACTACTACTACAAATACTACTAATATAGCTACTATTACTTCTACTAGTACTGCAACTGCTACTGCTGCTACTACTACTACTGCTACTTCAACTACTACTGCTACCGCTACTCTACTACTACTACCACTACTTCAACTACAACCACTACTACTGCTACTTAAACTGCTATTACTACTACTACTACTATTACGACTTCTACTACTACTACTACTACTACTACTACTACTACTACTACTACTACTACTACTACAACTACTACTACTACTACTACTACTACTACTAATACTACAACACGTACTACTACTACTACTACTTCTACTACAACTACTTCTACTACTACTCCTGTTACTACTACTATTACTACTACTACAGCTACTGCTACTGCTACTGATACTACTACCACTACAACGGCGACTACTACTAGTACTATTACTAATACTTCTTTTACTACTACTACCACCACCACCACCACCATTGCTACTGCTACTGCTGCTGCTACTACTACTACTACTACTACAACTACTACCACCACTACTATTACTACTACTTCTACTACTACTACAACTATTACAACTATTACTACAACTTCTACTACTGCTATTGCTGCTGCTACTACTACTACTACTCGGACTACTACTACTCCTAAAGCTACAACTGCAATTACTACTACTTCTACTAGTACTACTGCAACTAGTACTAGTACTACTGCCACAACCACTACTCCTACTACTATCGCTACAACTAGTACTACTACTACAAGTACTTCTACTACTTCTACAATCACAACTAGTATGACAATTACTACTGCAACAAGTACTACTACTACAATACTGTAATTGCTGCTATTACTGCCACTACTATGAGTAGCACTCCTCCTCCTCCTCCTACTACTACTACTACTACTTCCACTACTACAAATATTACTATGACTACTACTACTTTGACGGCTACTGTCACTACTACTACAACTATTCCTCCTACATCTAGTATTACTACAACTACTACAACGACAATAACAACAACTACTATTACTACTACTCCTATTACTGGTACTACTACAACTATGACTTCTACTACCACTAATGCTACTCCAAGTACTACTACTCCCACCACTATTACTACTCCAACTACCACTACTACTACTCCTACAACTATTGCTTCACCTACACCCTTTCCTACTACTACTCCCACTACTACCACTAGTACTACTACTACTACTACAATAACAACTACTACTGCTACTACTGCTACTTCTTCCACTACTACCACTACAACTGCTACTATAACCAGTACTACTACTACTATTACTACAATTACTATTGCTACAACGGCTACTACTACTCCTATTGCTACTACTATTACTACTAATACTACTACGATGACTACTACTCCTATTGCCACTACTATTACTGCTACAAGTACTACTGGTACTGCTACTACTACTGCTACTTCTAATATGACTACTTCTACAACTACTATTCCTACAACTGTGATAGCAACTATAATTTCCATTACTACTGTTGCTACTACTACTACTAATACTACAACGACTAGTAATACTACTGCTTTTACTGCTATTGCAGCTGCTACTACTGCTACTACTTCTCTGATAACTACTACTACTACAACTACTTCAACTGCTACTACCACTGCGATTAGTTCTGGTACTACTATAACTAGTACCACAGCAACTGCTTCTGCTACTTCTACTACTGCTACAACTATTGCCACCACTGCTACTACTACAACTACAACTACAACTACTAGTACTACTAAAACTACTACTACTACTACTATTAGAATTGCTACTACTACTACACATACTACTGCTACTGCTACTACTACTTCAACTACTACTACAACTACTGCTGCTTCAACTACTGCATCTCTACAATTACTACTAGTGCTACTGTTGTTTCTCTTGCAACTACTACTACTACTTCTGCTCCTACTACTACTGCTACTTCTACTACAACAACTACTACTTCACCTACTAGTACTACTACTACTAGTAACAATATACTACTACTAGTACTCCAGCTACTACTACTGCTAATACTGCTACTACTACTACTACTACTACTACAACTGCTTCGGCTGCTACTACTACTGCTACTCCTACTACTTCTTCTGCTGCTACTACTCCTGCTGCTACTAGTACTACTGCTGCTACAACTGCTACTACAACTACTACTACTAGTACTACTACTACTACCCCTACTACTACTACTACTACAGCTACTACTACTGCTATAACTATTGCTACTACTATAGCTAGTACTACTACTCCTCTAGTTACTACTACTACTACTGCTACGACCTCAATGACTACTACTACTACTACTTCTCCAACTATTACTACATCTGCTACTTCCACTACTACTAGTACTTCAACAATTACTGCTATATCTTCTACCACTACTGCTACGACTACTACAACTACTACTTCCACTCAAACAACTACAGTCACTACAGCTGCTACTGCAACTACAACTGCTACAACAACTGTTGCTGCTACTACTATTGCTATTATTACTACTGCTGCTACTACTACTCCTGCTGCTCTTCATGCTACTGCTAGAAATATGGCTGCAACTACTACTACAATTGAGACTGCAACTACTAGTACTTCTGCTACTATAGCTCCTCCTCCTACTACTTCCACTGAGACTGTACTATTACTACTAACACTTTTTCTGCTACTAATACTACTACTTGTTCTCCTTCTCCTACTAATACTACTAATACAACTTCTACTACTGCTACTACTATTGTGACTTCAACCACTACTACTCCTTCTGCTACTGCTACTACTACTACTACTACTACCCTTACCACTACTACTGTAGCTACTACTAATGCTACTGTTGGAACTACTCCAGCTACTACTGCAACTACTAGTGCTACTACTACTACTAGTACAACTACAGTTACTACTGCTACCACTACAACTACAACTACTACTACTATTGCTTCTACTGCAACTATTGTGGCAACTAATAGTACTATCACTTGTCCAGCTACAACTACTACTATAACTGTTGTTGCTGCTGCTACTGCTACCACTCCTACAATAATTGTCGTTCCTGTTATTGTTGCTACCACTACTACTACTACTACAATGACTTCTCCAACTACTACTGCTGTTGCTACTGCTACTACTATTTCTTCTGCCACTACTGGTAACAAAATTATAGCTATTACAGCTACTTTTGCTACTTCTACTATTACAACAATTGCTGCTACTAATGCTTCTACTGCTATTGTTACTACTACTACTCCTCCTACTACTACTGCTACTGCTTCTCCTGCTACTGCTACTTCAGCTACTACTATTACTTCTGCCGCTTCTGGTAACAGAATTACTACTACTACTGCTACTACTGCTACTAATACTATTACAACAACTGCTGCTACTAGTGCTTCTACTGCTATTGTTACTACTGCTACAACTTCTACTATTGCTTCTACTGCTATTCTTGGTACTACTACTACTGCTGCTACTGCTACTGCTACAACTATTACTTCTGCCGCTACTGGTAACAGAATTACTACTACTACTGCTACTACTGGTACTAATACTATAACAACAACTGCTGCTACTAATGCTTCTACTGTTATTATTACTACTACTACTACTACTTCTACTACTACTACTACTGCTACTCCTGCTACTACTATATCGCTACTATTGCTATAGCTACTATTAATACTTCTATCGCTACTGCTAACATAATTACTACTGCTGCTGCCACTACTTTTACTAATACTATTACAACAACTGCTGTTACTAATGCTTCTATTGCTATTGTTACTAATACTACTACTAGTTCTACTACTACTGCTACACTTATTGCTGCTACTACTATTATTGCTATTATTATTGCTACTGCTACTACTACTACTCCGGCTACTCTTCATGCTGCTGCCAGAAATATGGCTGCTACTACTACTACTAGTGAGACTGCAACTACTACTACTTCTACTACTATTGCTACTACTACTACTACTACTACCACTAAGACTACTACTACTACTAACACTTTTGCTGCTACTAATACTACTACTCGTTCTACTTCTCCTACTAATACTACTACTGCTACTACTACTGTGACTTCTACCACTACAACTCCTTCTGCTACTGCTACTATGACTACTACTACTCCTGCTAACACTACTACTACTACAACTACTATTAGTAGTAGTACTACTGCTACTACTACTACCCTTACTACTATTGCTGCTACTACTACTACTACTATAGCTGCTACTGATGCTACTATTGCCACTACGTCAGCTACTACTCCAACTACTAGTGCTACTACTGCTGCTTTTGCCACTAATACAACTACAACTACTGTTGCTACTACTACAACTAGTACAACTATAGCTACTACTGCTGCCACTATAGTTACAACTACTACTGCTGCTGCTACTACTACTATTGCTTCTACTACAAATATTGTGTCTACTAATACTACTATAACTAGTCCAGCTACTACTGCTACTACAACTGCTATTGCTGCTACTGCTGCTGCCACTCCTGCACCAACTGTTGTTTCTGTTATTGTTGCTACCACTACTATTACTATTATGACTTCTAAAAACAACTAGTACTACTACTACTATTACTACAGCTACTACTATTACTTCTGCCGCTACTGGTAACAAAATTACAACTACTGCAGTTACTACTGCTACTGCTACTATTACAATAATTGCTGCTACTAATGCTTCTACTACTATTGTTACTACTACTACTACTACTTCTTCTACTACTACTACTCCAACTACTCCTCCTTCTACTACTATAGCTACTACTATTACTTCTGTTGCTATAGCTAACAGAATTATTACTACTACTACTGCTACTACTTTTACTAAAACTATTACAATACTGTTGCTACTAATGTTTCTACTGCTATTGTAACTACTACTGCTACTACTGCTGCTGCTGCAACTACTATTTCTATTATTACTACTACTGTTACAACTACTACTCCTGCTACTATTCATGTTGCTGCTAGAAATATGGCTGCTACTACTACTACTAGCGAGACTGCAACTACCACTACTTCTACTACTGCTGCTGCTATTACTGCTACTACCACTGAGACAGTACCACTACTAGTAACACTTTTGCTGCTACTAATACTACTACTCGTTCTACTTCTCCTACTAATACAAAGACTGCAACTTCTACTACTGCTACTACCACTGGGACTTCTACCACTACTGCTCCTTATGCTACTGCTACTATGAATACTACTACTACTACTAATCCTCCCAGTACTACTGCTACTGCTACTACTACTACTACTACTACTAGTACGACTACTACTACCGCTAGTCCAGCTACTACTATTACTTCGGCCACTACTCGTAATAGAATTACTACTACCACTACTACTACTGCTACTAATGCTTCTACTGCTATTGTTACTGCTGCTACTACTACTTCTACTACGGCTACTACTGCTACTACTACTACTACTACTACTACAGCCACTACTATTATTTTTGCTGCTCCTCGCAACAGACTTACTACTACTGCTGCTACTGCTACTACTACTGCTATTGCAACAACTGCTGCTACTGATGCTTCTACTGCTATTGTTACTACTACTACTACTTCTACTGCTACTGTAACAACTACTGCTGCTACTAGTACTATAACTATAACTACTACAACTACTACTACAACAACAACAACTACTACTACTACAACAACTACTACTACTTCTACCGCTGCTGCTGCTGCAACAACTTCAACAACTGCTACTGCTAGTACTACTACTACTACTACTACTACTTCTACTGCTATTTTTGCTGCTACTACTACTTTTATTACTATAGCTACTACTGCTGCTGCCACTTCTGCTGCGGCTACTACCACTGTGTCTACTACAGCAACTACTACTACTACAACAACAACAACTACTATTCCGACTATGACTACAGCTACTACTACTCTTCATCCTACTACTACTTCTGCTAGTACTACTTCTACTACTACAGCTACAACTACTATTGCCACTCCTACTGCTGCTACTACCACAGTTACTACTACTGCTACTACTATTGTCACTACCACTGCTACTACTACTACTGCTACTACTGCTACTGCTGCTACTACTACTGCTACTACTGCTACTACAACTGCTACTACAGCTACTACTCCTACTACTACTACTGCTCCTACAACAACTACTATAACTACTGCTGCTGCTGCTCTTACTACTACTACTACTGCTCTTACTACTACAGCTACACAACTACCCATACTGCTATTAATGCTACTACTACTGTAGTTGCTACCAAAGCTATTACTATAACTACTTCAGCTACTACTGCAACTAGTAGTGCCACTAACACTACTCTTGGTACTACTACTACAATTACAGCTACTACTGCTACTACCACTATTACTACAACTGCTACTACTACTGCCACAACAACTATAATTACTATTACTGCTACTACTACTACTACTTCTACAGCAACTACTGTGGCTACTATAACTACTACAACTAGTTCTGCTGCTACTACTACTACAACTATAGCTACTGCTATTGCCGCTACTAGTACTACCACTACGACTTCTCCCAGTACTAGTACTACCGCTACTGCTTCTCCTGCTACTATACTGCTACAGCTTCTACTGCTACTAGTACTACTACTGCCGCTCCATCTAACACTATTATTACTACTACTGCTAATACTGCTACTATTGCTACTGCTACTATTACTATTACAACTGTTGCGGCTACTAATGCTTCAACTGCTACTATTACGTCTACGGCTACACCTACCACCACTAATGTTACAACGACCGCTCCCACCAGTACAACAACTATAACTACTATTACTACTACTACTATTAGTTCTACTACTACTTATCCTTCAATAACAACTACTACTACTTCTCCTTCTACTATTGCTGCTACTACTGCTACTACTTCTATTGCGACTCCTACTACTACTCTTTCAAATACAACTACAACTACTATTAGTACTACTACTGCTACTACTACTACCACTACATCTACTATTACTACTCCCACTACTACAACAACAATAATTGCTATAACTACTAGTACTTCTACTACTACTACTACTAATGCTTCTACAACTACTACTACTTCTAAAACTACTACCACTACTACTACTGCTACTCACACGATATCTACAACTTCAACTATTACTGCTACTACTGCTACTACTTCCATTGCTACTCCAACTACTACCCCTTCTACAACTACTAAAACTCCTATCACTACAACTACTACGACTACTACTACTCCTAATCCTAAACCTAATCCTACAACTACGACTACTACTACTACGACTACTACCACAACTACTACTACTACAACTATTACTACTACACCTACTACTACTCCTACTCCTACTAATATGAGTATTAATACTACTACCATTGTTACTACTATTGCTACTACTACAACTACAACTACAACAACAACAACTACTACTACTACCACCACTACTACTACTACAATTACAACAACTACTCCTACTATTTCTATAACTACTACTGCTCTACAACAACTGATATTACTACTACTACTGCTACTCCTACTACTACTGCTAATACACCTACTCCCACTAACACTACTACTACTACTACTACTACTACTACTACTACTACTACTACTACTACTACTACTACTACTACTACTACTACTACTACTACTACTACTACTACTACTACTACTACTACTACTACTACTACTACGACGACGACGACGACTACGACGACGACGACGACGACGACGACGACTACGACGACTACGACGACTACGACGACTACGACGACTACGACGACTACGACGACTAACTACTATCCTACTACTACTACTACTACTACTACTACTACTACTACTACTACTACTACTACGACTACTACGACGACTACTACGACGACTACGACGACTACTTACTACTACTACTACTACTACTACTAACTACTCTACTATACTATACGACTACTACTACTACTTACTACTACTACTATACTACTACTACTACTACGACTACTACTAAGACTACTCTACTACTACTACTAACACTACACTACTACTACTACTACTACGACTACTACTACTAACTACTACTACTACTACTACTTACTACTACTACTACTACTACTACTACTACTACTACTACTACTACTACTACTACTACTACTACTACTACTACTACTACTACTACTACTACTACTACTACTACTACTACTACTACTACTACTACTACCACTACAACATCTACTGCTACTATACTACTGCTGCTACTGCTACTACTATTGCTACTACTAGTACTCATACTACTACTACTTCGACTACTACTCCGAATAATACTACTGCAACTCCTTTAGTTACAACTACTATTATTGGTACTGCATCTACTACTAATACTCCTTCAACTACACCAACTAGAGCCACTGCAGTTGCTACTGCAACTACAACTGCTGCTATGACTACTACTACAACTACTATTGCTCCTATTAATGCTATTACGCCTACTACCACAAATACTACTACTACCACTACCGCTGCGGCTCTTGCAGCTATTGCTTCTAATACAGATTCTATTACTACAACTACTACGACTACTGTTGTTGCTACTTTTACTACTACTACCACTACTAGTCCAAATCCTACTATTACTACTACTATTACTACTACTGCTACTACTACTACCACCACTACTACTATTAGTACTGCTACTCCTATCGCTACTCGACTTCTACTACTACTACCCCTACTACTATTGCTACTAGTATTACTACTGCTACTACTACTTCAACTATTGCTACTATTACTACTACTTTTGTTGCTGCTACTACTACTACTACTACTATAGCTATTGCTGCTTCTACTATTACCTCTACCACCACAACTACTGCTACTACTGCTACACCACTACTACAACTACTACTAATAGTACTACTACAACTACAACTACTGCTACTACTGTTGCAACTTCTACTACTACTACTACGACTACTACTACTAACACTACTACTACTATTATTACTTCTGGATCTACGACTGCTATAGTTACTTCTACTACTCCTACCTCTACGACTATTACTACTATTACAACTACTGCATTACTACTGCTGCTAATACTCCTACTTCTATTATTATTACTCCTACTTCTACTTCTGCTACTGCTGCTCCTACTTCTGCTAATACTACTACCACTACTGCAACAGCTGCTGCTACTTCTATGACTACTGCTATGACTGTTATTGCTGTAACAACTACAACTACTATTATTACTACAACTTGTCCTATAAATACTTCTACTACTGTTGCTACAACTACCACTAATTCTACTACTACTGCTACTACTACAACTACTACTTCTATCTCTACTACTACTACTACTGCTACTACTGCTACTACAACTACTAATGCTGCTATTGCTACTACTGCTACTACTGCTACTATTGCTACAGCTGCCACTACTAATACTACTACTCCTTCTACCTTGACTACTATTACTATTACTGCAACAACTACCACAGCTACAACTAGTATTGCTACAACTACTATCACTACTACTACTACCACTACAACTACTTCTACTACTACTTCTACTACTATTGCTGCTAATATGACTATGACTGCTAGGACTGCTACTACTGCTACTACTGCCACTATGGCTTCTACTGCTACTACTGCTATCACTACCACGACTACTTCTTTTGCTACTATTGCTACAATAATTGCTACTATGACTACTACTACTTCTACTACTACAACTACTGCTACTACTTCTACGACTACTACTGCTACAGCTATTGCTACATCTACCACTACAACTACTATTACTGCTACTACTACTACTACTTCTACTACTACTACTACTATAACCTCTACTACCACCCCTACCATTACAACAACTACTACAACTATTGTACAACTACTATTACTAACACTATTTCTTCTACTATGATGACTGCTACTACAACTACTGCTTCTACTGTCACTACTACTTCCACGACTACTACTGCTACTATGACTACTACTATTTCTACTACTACTACTACCGTTGCAGCTGCAACAACTAATATGACTACAATTACTACAACTAGTTCTACTCCAACTACTACTACTACTATGACTACTACTACTACTATCTCTACTACTACAATAATCACTACTACGACTTCTCTTATTACTGCTACTACTTTTGCTACTGCCACCAACACCACTACTGCTACTACTACTACTTCTGTTATTACCACCACTAGTATTACTACGACTACAACTATTAATACTATTACTACTACTTTTACTACTTCTATTGCTTCTATTACAACAACTACTACTGCTACTACTTCTACGACTACTATTATTACTACTACTTCTACTTCTACTAGTGCTGCTTCTACTTCTACTAATACTACTACTACCACTACTACAATAGCTGCTACTACTTCTATAACTACTACTACGACTGTTATTGCTGTAACATCTACAGCTACTATTGTTGCTACAACTAGTCCTATAACTACTTCTACTACTGCTGCTACTTCTACTACTACTTCTAGTACTACTACCGTTACTACTACTACTACTTCTATCTCTACTACTACTACTGCTACTATTGCTGCTATGGCTACTAATGCTGCTACTGCTACAACTAATACTACTACTACTCCTCCTACACTACCACTACTACCACACTACTCCTGCTACTGCTACGACTACTACTGCTACCACTACCACCACTACTACTACTATAACTATTACTACTACTTCTACAACTGCTACTTGTGCTACAACTGCTACCAGTACCACTGCAACTGCTATAGCCACTATTACTAGTACTACTAGTACTACTAGTACTATTATTACTTCTACGCCAACAACTACACCTACTAAGGCTACTACTGCTACTGCAACTGCTACTATGACTACTACTACTACTACTACTATTGTTGCTATTACTACAGCTATCACTACTACTACTACTATTGCTACTCTTACTGTTGCTGCTACTAATACGGCTGCTACTACGACTTCTACTAAGACTGCTACTACTACTACTACAACTATTGTGGGTACTAATACTACTACAATTGAGACTGCTACTACTGCTACTACTGCTGTTGCTGCTACTAATACTACTACTCCTCCTACCTCTACTACTAATGCTATTACTGCAACTACTACCACAACTACAACTAGTATTGCTACAACTACTATCACTACTATTACAACCACTACTACTACTTCGACTACTATTGTTGCTAATATGACTACGACAACTATGACTGATACTACAGCTACAACTGCCACTGTGGCTACTACTACTACTACTACTGCAACCACTGCCACGACTGCTTCTTTTGCAACTATTGCTACAATAATTACTACTATGATTGCTACTACTACTACTACTACTACAACTACTACTGCTACTGCTACGACTACTACTGCTACTGATAGTGCTATGGCTACCACTACAACTACTATTGCGACTGCTACTACTACTACTTCTACTACAGCTACTACTATAACTTCTACTACCACTCCTACCACTACGACAACTACTACAACTACTAACCCTAATGCTACTACTACGACGACTGCTACTACTGCTGCTGCTTCTATTGTCACTACTACTTCCACGACTACTATTGCTACTATGACTACTACTATTTCTACTACTACTACATCTGCTATGACGACTACTACTACTGCTATTGCAGCTACAACAACTAATATGACTACAACTACTATAACTATTTCTACTCCAACTACTACTACTACTATGAATACTACTACTGTTCTTACTATAGCTACTACTACTACCACTACTACTACTATTACTACTACTTTTACTACTACTACCCTTACAGCTGCTATGGCTACTACAACTTTAACAGCTACTACTAATATTGTAGCTTTGACTGAAGCTCCTACTACAAGTACTTCAGCTTCTATTGCAACTACTAGTGCCTCTGCTACTACTCTTACTACTACTACTACTCCTACTACAGCTGCTACTAGTACTACTATTACTACTACTATTACTCATCCTACTAATACTACTACATCTACTGCAACTACTATGGCTACTAAAACTATACAACTACTCCTACTCCTACTCCTACTACTTCTATTACTAATGTTGTTGCTGATACAAGTACTACTTCTACGACTACTATAGCTACTACTATGACTACTGCTACTACTGCTCCGACTACTAGTGCTACTGCTCCTAACATGGCTACCACTACAAGTACTACTGCTACTGCTGCTACTACTACTTCTACTACTACTACTACTACAATTTCTATTGCTACCACTACGACAACTACTACTACTATTGTACAACTACTACTACTAACACAACTGCTACTACTTCAATGACTGCTACTACTACCGCTGCTTCTCTTGTCACTACTACTTCCCCAACTACTACAGCTACTATGACTACTGCTATTTACACTACTACAGCTCTGCAATGAGAACTAGTACTTCTACTAGTACTACTGCTACCACTATTGCAACTACTATGATAACTACTACTATTATTGCTACTCCTAATACTACTTCTACTACAATGACAACTACTGCAAATACTACTACTGCTGCTGCTACTATTACTACTGCAACTGCCACAACAGCTGCAACTGCTGCTACTACTACTGCTGCTGCTGCTGCTACAACAACAACTACTGTGACTACTGTTGTTACTACTACTACTCTAACTATGACAACTACTACTAATTCTGCTACTACTATTGCTTCTACTACTACTACTATTATTATTAATGCTACTACTATGTCTTCTCCTCCTACTACTAATTCTGCTACTACTACTTAAACAACTACTAATACAATATCACGACTACTAGTACAACTGCTACAACTACTACTACTACTGCGACTAGTAATGCCACTACTATATCTACATCTACTACTACTAGGACTACTACTACTGCTGCTACTATTGCTATTACTATGACTATAGCTAATACTACTACTACTCTTGTTGCTAATTTTACTGCTACTACTCCTATAACTACTACTACCACCACTACTACTACAACTACTATTACTACTACTATTTCTACTCCTACTAGAACTACTACTAGAACTAGTACTACTACTACTACAATAATAGCTGCTGCTGTTGCTATTCCTACTACTACTGCTGCTATGACTATTGCAACCATTATTTCTGCTACTACTACTGCTACTACTATTACTGCTACTGCTACTAACACGGCTACTACTACAACTACTACTACTGTTACTATGACAGTTATCGCTACTACTACAACTAATGCCGCTATTATTACTACCAATGCTTCTACAACTACTAATACTACTACAACTACAACAATTGCTGCTGCTCTTGTTGTTGCTGATGTTGCTACTAATGCTACTACTCCAACTACTTTTCCCACTACTACTACAATTGCAACTAATACTACTGCTACTACAAATACGACTACTTCTCCAACAACTCCTATTCCTAATACTACCACTCCTACTACTGCTGCTGCTGCTGT
Source organism: Trichopus zeylanicus subsp. travancoricus (assembly GCA_005019695.1). Classification (NCBI taxonomy): domain Eukaryota; kingdom Viridiplantae; phylum Streptophyta; class Magnoliopsida; order Dioscoreales; family Dioscoreaceae; genus Trichopus; species Trichopus zeylanicus. The sequence goes on along the minus strand of RXID01015283.1, from coordinate 47,911 downwards.
TGCTGCTGCTGCTACTGCTACTGCTACTTCAACTACAACTACTACTACTACTACCAGTACTACTGCTACTACTACTACATGACTACTACAACAACTACTACTTGCAATGCAACTACTTCGACAACTACTACTATTACAATGACTAATATTACTACTACTACTATTACTAAAATAACTACTACTCAGATTCCTACTACTACTTCCCCTACTACTACAACTATTGCAATTACTACGGCTACTGCTACTACCAATTCTACAACTATTACTGCTCCTACTACACCTACTACTACTACTATGACTACTACTTCTACTTCTAATACTACTACAACTACTACTGATGCTACAACTACTCCAGCTGCTACTACTACTACTATTACGACTACTACTACTACTATGACTACTTCTACTGCTACTATTTCTACTACTACTACAAAAACTCCTCCTAGTACTACTACTACTACCACCACCACTACTTCTACTACTACTATTACTACTGCTACTCCTCATACTACTTTTATTACAATGACAACTACTGCAAATACTATTACTGCTGCTGCTACTATTGCTACTGCTACTGCCGAACAGTTGCAACTGCTGCTACTACTACTACTACTACTATTATTACTGCTACAGCAACAACTACTGCTACTACTGCTACTACTACTAGTACTCTAACTGCTGCTACTACTACTAACTCTGCTACTACTACAGCTTCTTCTTCTTCTACTACTACTACTATTATTAATCCTACTACTATGTCTTCTCCTCCTACTACTAATTTTGCTACTACTGCTTAAAAAATTACTAATAATATCACGACTACTACTACAACGGCTACAACGGCCACTGCTACTGCTACAACAGCTATTACTACTACAGCGGCTAATAATGCTACTACTACATCTACATCTACTACTACTAGGACTACTACTACTACTACCACTATTTCTATTGCTACTACTACAGCTAATACTACTACTACTCCTGCTGCTAATTCTACTGCTACTACTATCACAGCTACTACTCCTATAACTACTACTACCACCACTACTACTATAGCTACTATTACTACTACTATTTCTACTACTACTAGAACTACTACTACAACTAGTACTACTACTACAACAACAGTAACAACAACAGCTGCTGCTGTTGCTATTGCTACTACTACTGCTTCTACTACTACTATTGCTATGACTATTGCAACTATTATTTTTGCTACTACTATTACTTTTACTGCCACTAATACGGCTACTACTACAACTACAACTACTATTATTATGACAAGTACTACTACTACTACTACAACTACTACCTCTTTTATTACTACCACTGCTTCTACAACTGCTAATACAACTACAACTATGACAACTGCTGCTGCGCATGTTGTTGCTGATGTTGCTACTAATGCTTCTCCTCCTACTACTTCTCCTCCTACTACTACTATTGCAACTAATACTACTGCTACTACAAATACAACTACTTCTCAAACTATGACAACTACTCCTATTTCAACTACTCCTATTCCTAATACTACCATTCCTACTACTACTACTACTGTTACTGCTACTGCTACTACTACTTCAACTACTACTACTACCACTGCTACTACTACCAGTACTACTGCTACTACTACTACGTGACTACTACAACAACTACTACTTGAACGGCAACTACTTCGACAACTACTACTATTACAATGACTAATACTACAACTACTACTTAGATTCCTATTGCTACTTCTCCTACTACTACTACTACTGCAACTACTGCTGCTACCACTTCTACAACTACTACTGCTACAACTACACCTACTACTGTTACTACGACTACCACTCCTACTGCTAATACTACTACAACTACTATTGATGCTACAACTACTCCAGCTGCTACTACCACTACTACAACTACGACTACTTCTACTTCTACTATTTTTACTGCTACGACTACAAAAACTACTACTAGTACTACTACTACCACTATAACTACTACTACTACTACAACCACTGCTACTACTAGTACTAGTACTACTACTACTCCAACTGCCACTCCTACTATAACTTCTACTACTACAATTACTACTATAATAGCTACTATTGCTATTACTAAACAACTGCTACTACAATAGCTACTATTACTACTACAACTTCGGCTACTACAACTACTACTATTACGAAAACTATTGCTACCGATAATACGAATACTACTACTGTTGCTACTCGTACCACAATTACTACTCTTATTACTACAACTACTACTGCTACTACTATTGCTGCTACTCCTACTACTACTACTACCTCTGCTATTACTGCGACAACTTCTACTACTCCTGTTGCTACTCCTACTGCTATTCTTCCTACTACTACTAATAATCCTACTCCTATTACTACAAATAATCCTACTCCTATTACTACAAATAATCCTACTCCTACTACTACCACTACTACTACTATTGCTGCTCCTACTACTACTCCTACTCCAACACCTACTCTTCCTACAACTACTTCTGCTACTAGTACTACTACTGCTGCTACTAATGCAACAAGTAGTACTACTGCTGCGGCTGCTACTGCTGTGATTGTTGCTTTTGCAACTAATACGACTACTTCTACAACTACTACTACCGCTACTGCGACTGCCACTACTAGTAATACTAATGCTGCCGCTATTACTACTACTGCTGCTACTGCTACAACCAATACCACTACAACTACTACTACTGCGGCTGCTGTTGCTACTAATACTACTACTCCTACTACTTCTCCTACTACTAATACTACTTTTACTACTAATACTACTTTTACTACTAATACGACTATTGCTACTACACTCCTCCTCGTACTACTACTTCTGCTACTACTTTATTACTACGGATACTACAACCACTGTCGCTACTACTACTGCTACTACCACTGCTACTACTACTGCAACTACTACTACTACTACTGCTACTACTTCTATTGCTACTCCTACTACAACTCCGATGAGGACTACTACTACTACTACTATAACACCTATTACTGCGACTACTGCTGCTACTACAACCACTACATCTGCTATTACTAGTCCTACTACTATAACAACTACAAATGCTATTACTACTACTACTTCTACTACTATTACTACAACAACAACAACAACTACTACTACTACTACTACCACTACTACCATTAATACTATTACTAGTACTGCAACTACTACTATTTTTGCTACTACAGCTGCAACTACAACTACTGCTATTACTACTACTTCTACTCATATCGATTGCTTCGACGATTACTGTTACTACCAATACTACTTCCATTGCTACTGCAACTACGACCCCTTCTACTACTACTACATCTCGTATTACTACAACTTCAACTACTACAACGATAACTACTACTACTCCTACTCCTAAACCTAATCCTACAACTACTACTACTAGAACAACAACAACTACTATGACAACTATTACCACTACCACTACTGCTGCTACAAGAACTGTTCCTGCTGGTGCTGTTGCTATTACAACTACTATTAGTACTATTGCTGCTACTGCTGATACTACTACAACTGTAACTACTACGACAATTACTACTACCACTACTACTACCACCACCACGACTACTACTACTACTACTACTACTAGTACTAGTACTACTACTACTACTACTACTACCACTAATGCTGCTACTACTGCTACTATGACTATTACTACTACTACTATTATTAGTACTATTTCTACTACTACTACTACTATTATTACTACTACTACTACCACTACCACTACTACAGCTTCTATTACAACAACTACTACTACGTTTGTAACTACTACTACTCTAATATAACTGCTATTACTACTACTGCTATTACTGCTACTGCTACTATTGCTACTACTACTATGACTCCTACTCCTACTACTGCTACTACACCTACACCTACTACCACTACTACTACTACTATTACTACTACTATTATGATGATGATTACCACTACTGCAACTACTACTATTATAACTATTAATACAACAACTAACACTACAACTACTACTACTCCTACCACTACTATTACTGTTACTAATAATTCTACTACTACTACTACTTCGACTACTACTACTTCTATTACTCCTACTACTACTACCGCAACTCCTATGGAACAACTACAGCCACTGAGGCTGCTACTGCTACTATAATTGCAACTACTACAGCTACGACTTCTTCTATTGCTACTATTAATGCTGTTGCACCTACTACCACTAATATTGCTACTACTACTGCTGCTGCTGTTGCTGCTATTGCTACTATTACTACCACTACTAAGACTATGAATCCTACTACTACTACCACCACCACTACTACTCCAACCCCTATTTTTACTACAACTATTACTACTACCGGTACTACTACGACTACTACTATTACTACTGCTACTACTTCTACTTCTACAGCTACTCCTACTACTACTCCTACTACTACTGCTACTTCCTATTACTACTGCAACTGCTACTTCAACTACTACTACTATTACAACCACTCTTGCTGCTGCTACTACTACTCCTATAACTGCTACCATTATGACAACAACAATAACTACTACTGCTGCTGCTATTACAGCTACTACTATAACCTCCACCACTACTAGTACTGCTACTACCACTACACCACTACTACAACTACTACTAATACTACTACTCCAACTACTACTACTGCTACTACAACTGTGACTACTGTTGCAACCTCTACTACTACTCCTCCTCCTCCTATTACTGCTACTACTACTAACACTACTACAACAACTACTACTTCTGGTTCTACGACTGCAACAGCCACTATTACACCTCCTACCTCTACAGCTACTGCTACTGCTATAACTACTATGTTACTACTATGACTACTGTTGCTATTACTACTCCACTCCTCCTATTATTTGTACTACTGCTACTACTACTACTACTAATACTACAACTACTAGTATTACTACTACTACTACTACAACTATTACATCGACAACTACTCTGACTGCTACTACTAGTTATACTAGAGTATAACATCTACAACTACTGCTACTAGTACTACCGCTACTACAACGACTACTACTACTACTACTTCTACTACTAAAACTGCAACAACGACTACTACTACTCCTACAACAACTACTACTACAACTACTATTGCTACTACTATCTCTACTACTACAACAACTACAACTACTATTTCTCCTATTACTCCTACTACTTCTACTACTACCACCACCACCACTACTACTACTACTTCTATTACTACCACTATTCCTATTACTACGACTACAACTACTAATACTACTACTACTAGTCCTATTACTACTACTACTGTGATTACTACTAGTATTGCTACTTCTACTACTACTACTACAACAACTACTTCTGATACTACTGTTACTACTAAAACCTCTACTACTACTACTACTACTGCTATTACCACTATTATTGATACTATGACCACTACTATTTCTACTACTAAAATTCTTCCTGCTACTTCTACTTTTGCTACTACTGCTCCTACTACTACAAATAATACTACTACTACTACTACTACCACTACTACTACTACAACTGCTACTATTTCTACAACTACTACTACGACTGTTATTGCTGCTATTGCTATAGCTACTATTAGTGCAACAACTAGTCCTATAACTACTACTACTGCTGCTGCTGCTACTACTACTACTACTACAACAACAACAATTACTACTACTGCTACTACTACTACTAGTACTACTACTACAATTTCTACTACTAATATTACTGCTACTACTATTACTACAACTACTACTGTTGCTATTGCAACTACTACCAATACTACTACTACTACTACACTACTACTAGTAGTACTACTACGACTACTACTGCTACTGCTACTACTCCTACTACTATTGCTACTACTTGTCCAATTACTACTACTACTACTAAAGGTGAGCAAGGACGGTTTACCGTATCGATTTTAGACATTCTAGAACTGAAATCGGATTTCGATTCTTAAAAAATTGAGAACCAAAATCGTACCTATTTAGATAAATAACCAATTTTGTGGGTTTCAGTCCTAATCTAGTTCTAAACTGGTTCTAAAATTGGCATAATGGTTTTAAATTATTAATTTTAAGATCTATATTTTATATTATAATCCTATAAAAACTTAATTTTAAATACAGTAACAAGTCTAAAATGCACATATTAAAAAAATTATAGCTGAAAATGGGATAAACAGCTATTTCCTTATCAGTTAAAATCATAAATAAATTTTGTTTACATAGCTTCAGATCTATTTTCGAAATTGAGCCAATATCAGTGGACAGAGGGATTATGCACTATGTAATGGAGCAGACCAGCAGCCAGCAGGTAGCAGTGGTAGATCATCCTAGCCAAGTTGCCATGACTTCAGATGTCTTCACCTTGTCCTCATTTCTTCCTGCCATTTGCTCTTTCAATTAGCTTAGCACTTAGCAGTAAGCAATATAAGAAAATGGGATATCAATCTAGAGTCAGACATCTTTGCTGACAGCAGATAAATAAACAATGCTAGTAAAAGCAGAAATATAGTATAGGCATATGATTCTCCAATTACAAAGAAATCATTCTCCAGTTACAGACTACTAGAGTCATATATCTTTGCTAGTAGGTTCATAGGGATGTAGATAAGCAATATAAGAAAATGGGATGTCAGTCTAGAGTTAGGCATCTTTGCTGACAGTCTGGCAAGTTCACAAACATTGCTGGCAAAAGCAAGAATATAGTGCCCACTGCCCAGCAAATGGTCTTCCAATTATAAAGAAGTCATCCTCCACATACACTGGGTATTCACTGAAAAATGCTTGAGAGCATAAGACATAGAAAATTACTATAATGTAATTCTAGAAAGAACAAAAAGTACTAATGCTTGGAAATCCATGCAAAAAGAGATATATATACTTAAAGAAATCAATAATCAGACATCTTTGCTGTCAGATTCATAGGAAATGCAGATAAGAAATACAACAAGGTGAGATGGCACCATGGTTAGTATCTCATCATTCTAGACCTTCTTAGTTCTCAGTGATGGGATGCCACCAATCCATGCCATGCAGAAAGAGACATATATACCTAAAGAAATCAACAGTCAAACATCTTTCCTGGAAGATTCATATAAAATGCAGATAAGCAACACAAGAAGGTGAGATGTCACCAGGTTCAGTATCTTATCCTTTTGGACCTTCTTAGTTCTCAGGGATGGGATGCCAGCAATCCATGGCATGCTGAAAGAGATATATATTCTTGAAGAAATCAATAATTTGAGAATACTAGAATCTGACATCTTAGCTCATAGATTCATAGGAAATGAAGATAAGCAATACAAGAAGGTGAGATGACACCATGTTCACTATGTTAGCCTTCTGGACCTTCTCAGTTCTCAATGATGGGATGCCACCAATCCATGCCATGCAGAATAAGTTATATATACCTGATGAAATCAACAGTTTGATAATACTAGAGTCAGACATCTTTGATGGCAGATTCATAGGAATGCAGATAAATTTTGTTTAGATAGTTTCAGATCTATTTCTGAAGTTGAACCAATATCAGATGGATTATGCAGTGTAGCAGTAGTAGATCATCCTTGCCATGACTTGAGATGTCTTCACTTTGTCCTCTTTTCTTCCTTGCATTTGTTCTTTCAATTGGCTTAGCAGTTAGCATTCAATATGTGTAAGTTTGATAATAATTTTTTAAACAAAATCATTAGTTAGAGAATACTAGAGTTAAATATCTTTGCTGGCAGGTTCATAGGGATGCAGATAAGCAATACAAGAAAATGGGATGTCAGTCTAGAGTCAGACATCTTTGCTGATAGGTCCATAGGGACACCGATAAACAAACCATGCTGGCAAAAGCAAGAATATAGTGCCCAACATATGATCTTCTAGTTATAAAGATGTCATTCTCCACATACACTGGGTGTTAAGTGAAAAATGCCTGAGAGCATAAGACACAGAAAATTACAATAATGTAAATCTAGAAAGAATAAAAAAGTACTAATGCTTGGAAATCCATGCAGAAAGAGATATATATACCTAAAGAAATCAACAGTCTGACATCTTTGCTGGCAGATTCATAGAAAATGCAGATAGGCAATACAAGAAGGGGTGATGACACCATGTTCGGTACCTTATCCTTCTGGACCTTCTCATTTCTCAGTGATGGGATGTCATCAATCCATGCCATGTAGAAGGAGATAAATAGTTGTATTATTCAGTTAGTATAGTAGCAGAATAAATTTAATTATATTAAAGAGAGAGTTGGGTAATATAACAAGATGTCAAGATTAAATTTAAGAGAAAAAAAGAAAAACAAAATGCTAACCTTTAAATCTGACATTCCCAAAATTACATGCATCAAGAATGAAAATTAATCATCAATTGAGATTATTGTTTCCATTTTGCTCATCATTTCTGCAATTATAAAGATAAGACATGTGAAATATATAGCATAAATATTAAAATCAATAATTAATTTATATAGAAATAATATAATAAATAAGTAATTTTTACCTGCGGATATTTTTTCCTTTTCATTAAGTGTCTCCTCAATATTAATAGAAGAACTAGTAGATCGCAACCAATCTCGTGTTCAAGTAACTGCTTCCACCATTTTTGCCGATAGAGAACTTCGAAATTGATCAAGAACTCTACCTCCTGTACTAAAAGCTAACCCTGGAACAGGAGTAGATATGGGCATAGCAAGCACATCTTTAGCCATCATGGAAAGAACTGGATACCTACCATTGCTTGCTTTCCACCAAAGAAAAATATCAAAATCTTGTACACCATCTTCACGTTCCTCCTCCGAATACTTATTCAATTCTGTTTTGCAAGTGGAAGTCTTTTGTTTTGCTTTTGCTTTTCTAAATTCAACTTGAACTAGCTGAAGTACATCAATATTTCTTGTTCCAATAGCACTCCTTTCTTTTATCTGTTCAACTCCGGCAACACTATGGGCAGAAGATGATGATTTATCTATAGATGAATATTCTTGAAAAAGTCTATCCAAAACATTCTTCACTTTACACTTCAACTCACTGACTTTTTCATTCTCATAGCTTTCCTCAATCATCCACTCTACACTCTCCAATTTTAGTCTAGGATCAAGCACAGGAGCACTAAATAGCATAATATTAAGCTTTTCAACATTTGCCCAATTTTTATCATATTTGGTCTTCATCTTAAAAGCCATAGTACTTAAGAACTATTCATCTTATTTAGAAAATTTTTTGATCATCATGCCAATTCCATACATGCTTTGCATATATATATTTCTTGTAACATAAGAAGAACTAGATATGTTTAAGGTAACATAATAAAATGCTTGTAAAAAAGGTAATAAAGCTCGAGCAACATCCCAATCTTCCTGTGTTGGTGAACCTTGTGACTTTCCCTTCATTAGCACCTGTACATATTTTGAATCTTGGATCTCTAATAATTCAAAAGCTTTCTGAAATTTCAAAGAAACATCAAGCATTAGATACGTAGAGTTCCATTTTGTTTCAACATCAAGAAAAACCAAATCTTTGCATTCCATTTTTTCTTGTTCCACACAAAACTTGAACCTCTGTGCTCTTGCTGGTGATGATCTCACATATTTAACTGCAGCCCGAATTCTAGCAATAGAGTCATTTGAATCTTTAAGTCCTTTAACAATTAGACTTAGGAGATGCGCACAACATTTGACATGCAAATACTCTCCATTAAGTACATGACCCAATCAAGTAAGTACAATTCCAATGTTTTACCAATTACCATACTAGCATGACTTGAAACAGAACAAAAATTTTTATTTTTTTTTTTAAGCTTCCAATCATCATCAATATAGTGAGTTGTCACACTCATGTAGCCCAAGTTTTGGCATGATGTCCAACAATCAGTTGTGATACTCTCTCTTTGCTTTAACTTGCTAAAAAAATATTTCAATTTTTTCTTTTCCTCCAAAATTATTTTGAAACAATCTCTAGCAATAGTAAATCGGGAAGGAACATCAAATTTAGGTTGCAATGTAGAGGTATAGAACCTAAACCTTTCACCTTCATCATGTTTGAAAGATTGTTCATCAAGAAACAAATATTTGGCTAATGCAATTCTACATGCTTCTTGATTAAAATTCCATGTAACAAGTGTGGGTGCTTGAGTACCACCACTGTCATCACTAACTGATATTGAAAGGCTAAAGTTTTTTGTTTTTTCACCTCCATGTTTGGAGGATAATCTCTGCATCTACTTAAGTGAGTACTTAAACCACTTGTTACATAATTATAAAGGCATGAAAGGAGACTTCCACAGTAATTACATTGGGCTTTATCCTTATAACCATCTTCATTGGAATCTAGTTTAGAAAAATGGTCCCACACCCATGAACTATTTTTTCTCACCTTCCAAGATTTTTGATTTGTTTTCTTTATCCTTGAAGTTACATATTGAGCTTCACTTGCCTTCTTAGTGTTCTTACCAACATTTTGATTTGGACATAAATGTTTTATATTTGAAGCATTCATACTTGTATTTTCATTAGTGATTTCTCTAATTGAATCCATCTAAAATATAAGAAAGAAGATAAATGTGGTCCAATCAAAATGATTAAAGAAGATAAATGTTGCATATATAGTGTTTTATTTTTATTATCACCAACGGACCAAGCATGCAAGTAATATAGTTCCTAGTAGAACTACAGGAAAGACCAATCCAGCATGAAATTCTAAGAAATGGAAAAGCGCAATACCTAATTCAAAGAACTGGCATGATCAGCCATGCTGCAGTAGGAAAATCCCCCAACAAGTTGAAATTCAGCTCCTAGTCCCAAAATTTCTAAGAATACTCTCAAAAAATGGAACCCAACATCAGTGAAAATCAGAAATCAGAGAAGCGCTGGTACTTACTACTTGGTAGAGTTGAGAGAGAGGGCATACCAGAGTATATCACTGCTATGGCGATGTCGCTACTCTAGAGATGGACGGAGGAGAAATCAGAGAAAGTGGCGATGAGACCGGAGATGCAGGGATGTAGGGTTAGGGTTTAAGGCTTTGAGAATGAGAAATCGGAGCAAGTGACGATGAGATCGAAGATGCAGGGACCTAGGGTTAGGTTTTTGAAATCTCAACCTTTGACAATGAGAAGAGAAATAGGAACAAAAGGTAGGCGGGCAGCGACTGGCGAGATTGGAGATGTAGGGACCTAGGGCTAGGGTTTGAGCCTTTGAGAATAAGAAATCGAAGCACGCAATGGTGAGATCAGAGATGCAGGGACGTAGGGTTAGGGTTTGAGGCTTTGAGAATGAGAAATCGGAGCAAGTGGCGACAAGATCGGAGATGCAGGGATCTAGGGTTAGGGTTTTGAACTCTCGACCTTTGAGAATGAGAAGAGAAATCAGAGCAAAAGGTGCGACAGGCAGAGACCGACGAGATCGGAGATGCAAGGACCAAGGGCTAGGGTTTGATCCTTTGAGATTGAGAAATCGAAGCATGCAATGGTGAGATTAGAGATGTAGGGACCTAGGGCTGGGGTTTGAGACGTTGAGAATGAGAAATTGAAGCATGCAACAGTGAGATCGGTGATGCAGGGACCTAGGGGTTAGGGTTTGAGCCTTTGAGAATGAGAAATTAGAGCAAATGGCGACGAGATCGGAGATGCGGGGACCTTGGGTTAGGGATTTGGACTCTCGACCTTTGAGAATGAGAAGATAAATGGGAGCAAAAGGTGCGGCGCGCGTCCGGCAACGAGATCGAAGATGCAGGACCTAGGGTTAGGGTTTGAGCCTTTGAGAATGAGATATTGAAGCACGCAATGGTGAGATCCGAGATGCAGGGACCTAATGCTAGCGTTTGAGACTTTGAGAATGAGAAATCGGAGCAAGGGACGGGCCTGGCAATGACTAGCGATGGCGAGCTCAAAGATACAGGAATTAGGGTTAGGCTTCGGCGAGGGCGAGGGCGAGGCGGCATTGTTGCGAATGCGAGGCTCGCATGAATCGGTTGAAGACATATATATAGGGGTATGACCGATAGGGTTTCGGTTCTCCAGTTTTTCATATAATCCAAAACCAGAACTGGAACTGATTTTCCGGTTCTATTAAATTTAAGAATCGGAACCATATCAGTTTGCTTTCAGAATAGATTTTCCGATACGATTATCAACCGGTACGGTTTGGTATACCGATTTTTTGGTTTTTTTGCTCACCCCTAGGTGCTATTGCTGCTACTACTACCGCTTCTACGACAGAAACTATTACTACTACTACTTCTACAACTACTACTTGTGCTATGACTGCTACTAGTAGTACTGCAACTGCTACTACTACTACTATTGCTACAATTACTATTGTTAGTACAATTACTATTGTTAGTACTACTACTACTACGGTTACTGCGACTATTACTACTATTGCTACTCTTACAGTTGCTGCTACTAATACGGCTACTACTACTACTTCTACTGAGATTGCTACTACTACTACAACAATTGTCGCTGGTACTAGTACTACTACAACTGATACCGCTACTACTGCTACTACTAATACTACTACTCCTTCTACCTCTACTACTAATACTACTACTACAACTATTACCATAGCTGCAACTAGTATTGCTACAACTACAATCACTACTATTACTATCACTACTACTACTCCTACTACTATTGCTGCTATGCCTCCTACTACTACTACTAATGCTAATACTGCTACTACTACTATGACTGCTACTTTTGCTTTTGCTACTACAATAATTACTACTATGACTGCTACTACTGCTACTACTACAACCACTGCTGCTACCGCTATGACTACTATAGCTACTGCTACTACTACATCTACCACTATAACTATTGCTACTACTGCTGCTACTACTATTCTACTACTACTACTACTACTATAACTTCTACTGCCTCTCCTACCATTGCTACAACAACTACTACTACAAACACTATTGCTACTACTACTGCTACTTCTACGGTCACTACGCCTTCCACAACTACCACTGCTACTATGACTATTGCGATTTCTACTACTACTACTTCTGCTATGATTACTACTACTACTGCTACAGCTACAACAACTACTATGACTACAACTACTACAACTACTTCTACTCCAACTACTACTACTATTCCTACTACTGCCACTACTACTCATCTTACAACTGCTGCTACTGCTCCTAATGCTTCTTTTACTAATGCTACCACTACTACTGCAACTAGTACGACAACAACTACTACTCCTGCCACTTCTACTGCTACTACCACTACTACTAGTATTACTATTACTGCTACTGCTACTACTACTACTATTATTGCTACTACAGCAACTACTGATATTACTGCAGCTACTACTACTACTCTAACTGCTACTACTACTACTAATTCTGCTACTACTACTGCTTCAACTACTACTACTACTATTATTAATGCTACTACTATGTCTTCTCCTCCTACAACAAATTCTGCGACTACTACTTAAACAACTACTAATAATATTACTACTACTATTGTGACTACTACTACTACTACTACTACTTCTACTGTACTGTGACTACTACAACTGCTACTACTATTGCTGTTGCTACAACTACTGCTAATACTACTACTACTACTACTAATTCAAATGCTACTCCTATCACTGCTAGTACTCCTATAGGTACTACTACAATTGCTACTGCTTCTCCCACTACTACTACAGCTATTATTACTACTACTACTTCTACTACTAGTACAACAACTACTACTACTAGTACTACTACTACGATTACTACTACAACTATTGCAACTATTATTTCTGCTACTGCTGTTACAACTGCTACTTTTCCTACTGCTGCTACTAATATGGCTACTACTACAACTACTACTATTACCGTGACTACTGCTACTACTACTACAACTACTGTTGCTATTATTACTGCTACTGCTACTACAACTACTAATACTACTACAACATCTATAATTGCTGCTGTTGCGGCTACTATTATTGTTGTTGTTGCTACTAATACTACTACACCAACTACTTATCCTACTACTACTTCTGCTACTACTACTGCGACTACTTCTATAACTACTACTACTACTACAACTACTCCTATTCCTAATATTACCATTCTGACCACTACTACTACTACTGATGTTGCTGCTCCTATGACTACTTGGACTACTACTACTACTACTACTACAACTACTACTGCTACAGCAGCTATTGCTACTTGGACTACTACTACTAATAATGCTGCTGCTACTGCTGCTACTACTACACGACTATTACAACTACTTCTACTAGCACTGCAACTACTCCAACAACTACTACTATAACAACTACTAATACTACTACTATAACTAGTACAACAACTACCCCAATTGCTACTACTACTTCTCCTACTACTACTACTACTACAAATACTCCTACTACTACTGCTACTACTACGACTACTACTCCTCCTCCTCCTCCTACTGCTTATAGTTCGACTACTACTACTACTACCATTGTTACTACTAATACTACTACTACTACTACTACTACTCCAACTGCCACTCCTACTATAACTTCTACTACTACAACTACTACTACAACAACTATTACTGCTGCTACTATTTTGGCTACTATGACTACTACTATTACGGAAACTACTACTAGTGGCACTACCACTACTACTACTATTTCTACTTGTACCACTCTTGCTACTCCTATTACAACAACAACAACAACTACTACTACTACTACTACAACTATCTCTACTATTACTATGACAACTGCTACTACTTCTGTTGCTATTCCTACTACCGCTAGTCCTACTACTACTAATAATCCTACTACTACTACTACTACTACTACTACTACTACTACTACTACCACTCCTTCTACTACTCCTACTTCGGCACCTACTCCTCCTCCTACTACTTCTACTACTACTAATACTACTACTACTACTGCAACCAATACTACTACAACTACTGTTGCTACTGCTGCTATTGCTGCTCTTGCTACTAATAGGTCTACTTCTGCAACCACTACAACTACTACTGCGATTGTTACTACTACTACCATTGTTTCTGAAGCTATTACTACTGCTACTACTAATAGCTCAACAACTACTGCTGCTGCTGCTGCTATTGCCATAGTTGCTACTGCTACTAATACTACTGCTCCCACTACATCACCTACTACTGCAATTACTGCAACTACTACTACTATTGCTACTGTGACTACTTCTACTACTACTATTCCTCCTCCTAATACAACTACTCCTATAGCTACTACTACTACTCCTACTCCTACTACTACTACTGCTACTGCTGTTGCTGCTCCTACTACTACTTCGACTACTACTACTACTACTGCAACTACACTACTACCACAACTACTACTAATAAGACTACTTCTACTCCAACAACTACTACTATTATAACTACTAATAGTACTACTACTACTGCTGCTACAACAACTACCCCCATTGCCACTAATCTGTCTCCTACTACAGCTACCACAACTGCTACTGCTACCACTACTACTGCTACTGCTTCTACTACTACTGCTACTCGTCCTCCTACTACTACTACCACTACTACTACTACTACTACTACAACTTCTATTCCTACTACTTCTACTACTGCTACTAATGCTACTAATGCTACTACTCCTCCTGCTACAACCTCTACTCCAATTCCTACACCTACTGCTACTCCTACTACTACTTTTACTACTATAACTACTACTAAATCAACAGTACTACTATTGCTATAGTACTACTATTAATACTCCTATTACAACAATTGCTACTACTACTACTACTACTACCGCCACCACAACTCCTACTAATACTACTACCTCTACTATTACTGTGACAACTGCTATTACTTATGTTTTTCTTCCTACTACTACTCCTACAACTACTACTACTATAACTACTACCCCTACTCCGACACCTACTCATCCTACTACTACTTTTACTAATTCTACTACTACTATTGCTACTACCATTACTACTTCCACTTTGACTACTACAACTACTATTGCTACTTGTACTACAACCACTAATGCTACTACTGCTACTACTACAATGGCAACTACTCCAACTATAGCTACTACTGCTACTATTGCTACAACAACAACTACTACTACTAAGACTATACTACTGCTACTACTACTTCTGCTACTACTACAGCTACTAATACTAATACAACTCCTGGTACTACTACTACTATGACTTCTAACACTAGTAGAAATACTATTACTACTACAGCAACAACTATTACTACTATTGCTACTGCTACGACTACTACTACTCCTACTACTGCCACTACTACTACTATTACTACTACAACAACAACAACAACAACAACTACTACTACTAGTAGTACTGCTACAACTACAACAAGTTCTAATGCTACTGCTACTGCTGCAACTACTACTAATACAACAACAACAACTACTACTACTTCTACTGGTACAGCAACTACAAATGTTGCTGCTACTACTACTGCTACTTCAGCTACTACTACTACTACTGCTACCACTTCTATTGCCACTATTACTGCTGCTACTTCAAAAATTATTACTACTACTACTCATATTGCTACTACTACTACTCCTATTACTACTTCTACTATTATTCCTATTGCTACAACTGCTGCTCCTACTATCACTACTCCTACTGCAACTACTACTATTGCTACTACTTCAACTACTACTACTTCTACTACTCCTACTGCTGCTGCTATTGCTACTACTAGTAGTATTACTATTACTACTACTACAACTACTGTTACTGATACTACTACTCTTATTGCTACTACTACAGTGGCTATTCTACTATTACTGCTACAACTACAACTACTATTACTACTACTACTACTACAATGCCTAGTACTACTAATACTTATTAATACTCTTTTTACTTCTGCTACTATAGCTACTACTACTGCAACTGCTACTGCTACTACTATTACTACTTCTGCTACTACTACTACAGCTGTTGCTAGACTACTACTACAACTACTATGACTATTACTATGACTTCTACTACTACTACTCCTACTCCTCCTCCTACTGCTACTGCTACTACTACTACTACAACAACTATTACTACCGCTACTAGTTCTACTACTACTACTTCTACTAGTACTACTGCTACTTGTACTAGTACTACTACCACAACCACTACTACTACTATTGCTACTACTAGTACTACTACTACAAGTACTTCTACTACTATCGCTATTCCAACTACTACTTCTACAATCACTACTACTATGACTATTACTACTGGTACTAGTACCTATACTACAATACTGTAATTACTACTATTACTACCACTACTATTATGAGTAATACTCCTACTACTACTGTTGCTACTACTTCAACCACTACTGCAAATATTACTGTGACTACTACTACTATTACTACTACTACTTTGATTGCTACTACCACTACTACTACAACTATTGCTCCTACTGCTAGTATTACCACTGCTACTACTACTACTCCCACTACTACTACTACTACTACTACTACCCCCACTACTATCACCACCACTACAACTACTACTAGTATTTCTACTTGTTCTACTATTGCCACGACTACTACTAGTACTACCACTAGTACTACTACATCTACTATTGCTGCTACTACTACATCTACTGCTACTACTACTCCTACTGCTACTGCTACTACTATTACTACTAGAACAACTACCACTACTTCTACTACTACTACTACTATTCCAATTGCCACTACTATTACTACTACTAGTACTACTCCTACTACTAATGCTACTATTACTACAATTGCTACTGCTACGGCTAATGCTGCTGCTACTTCTAATACAATTACTCATATTACTACTATTCCTACGACTGCGACTGCTGCTACTACTACTACTATTGCTACTACTACTACTAATACTACTATGACTAGTACTACTACTACTGCTGCTGCTATTGCTGTTGCTACTGCAACTACTACTTTTCCTACAACAATTACTACTACAACTACTACTGCAACTACCACTGCGACTAGTTATACTACTACTATTACTAATACTATTGCTTCTGCTTCTGCTACTTCTACTACTGTTACTACTATTGCCAATACTACTACAACTACTACAACTACTACAACTACTACAACTACAGCTGCTACTGCTACCACTCATACTACTGCTAGTGCTACTACTGCTTCAACTGCTACTACTACAACTGCTGCTTCAACTATTAAAGCCATACAACTACTACTACCACTACTTCTACTACTACTCTACCTACTCCTCCTCCTCCTCCTACTACTACTACTACTACTACTACTACTACTACTACTACTACAACTACAACTATACTACTACTACTACTACTCCTGCGACTACTACCACTACTGCTGCTATTGCTACTACTACTACAACAAGAACTACTACTACTAGTGCTACTACTACTAATTCTACTACCACTGCTGCTACTAATGCTACTACTACTAATTCTACCACCACCACTACTACTACTACTAAAAATACTACTGCTACGGCTAACAAAATTACTATGACAGCTACTATGACTATTACAACAACTATTGCTACTAATGCTTCTACTGCTATTGTTAGTACTACAACTACTACTTCTACAACTACTGCTACGACTACTACTTCTACTAGTACCACAACTATAACTACTACTACTACTACTATAGCTACTACTACTACTGCTACTGCTACTACTACTACTCCTACTGCAACTACTACTACAACTATTATGACTATTACTATGACTTCTACTACTGCTACTACTGTGACTACTACAATAACAACTACTACCACTACTACTACTACAGCTACTACTTCTACTACTACTACTTCTACTAGTACCACTGCTACTAGTACTAGTACTACTATCACAACCACAACTCCTACTACTATTCCTACTACTAGTACTACTGCTAATACTGCTATTCCAACTACTACTTCTACAATCACTACTACTATGACTACTGCTACAACAACTAGTACTTGTACTACAACACTGTAATTGCTGCTATTACTACCACTACCACCATGAGTAATACTCCTCCTACTACTACCACTTCTTTTTCTTCCACTACTGCAAATATTACTATGACTACTACTACTACTACCACTACTACTTCTACTTTAACTGCTACTACAACTTGTACTAAAACTATTGCTCCTACTGCTAGTATTACAACTACTACTACTATAACAACTACAACTACTACTACTAACCCTACTACTACTACTACTACTACTATGACTTCTAGTATAGCTACTACTACTCCTAGTACTACTACTACTACTACTACTACTAGTAGTAGTACCACTACTACTACTTCTGCTACAACTATTCCTTCACCTACACCCTTTCATAATTCTACTCCTAGTACTTCCACTACTACTACTATGACTACTACTACTATAACTACTACTACTAATACTATTACTACTATTACTACTATTTCTGCTTCTTCCAGTACTACCACTACTACTACTACTATTGCTACTAGTACAATTGCAACTACTACTACTGCTACTGCTATTACTTCTACTGCTACTACTACTACGGCTGCTACTACTACCACTAATACTATTATGACTAGTACTACTGCTGTTGCTGCTACTATTGTGGCTGCTATTACTACTACTACTTCTCCTACAATAACTACTACTATAACTACTACTATTGCTACTACCACTATGACTAGTTCTATTACTACTATTACTAGTACTACTGCAACTACTGCTACTACTTCTACTACTCCTACTACTATTGCCAATATTGCTATTACTATAACTACAACTACTAGTACTACTATAACTACTGCTACTACTACAACTATAACCACTACTGCTACTACTCATACTACTACTATTGCTACTACTGCTTCAACTACTACTACTACTACTACTATTATTACTACTACTATGACTTCTTAAACTACTATTGCTACAACTACTGCTACTCCTGCTACTACTACTATAGCTACTTTACTACTATTGCTACTACTACTGCTGCTACTATTACTACTACTACCGCTATCACTAACAGAATTACTACTACTACTGTTACTACTACTACTACTATTACAACAACTGCTACTACTAATGCTTCTACTACTATCAAAGTAATAGTAGTAGTTGGAGCATTAGTTGTTGTACTAGTAGTAGTTGTAGTTGTTGTTTTAGTAGTAGGAGTGGCTATAGTAGTAGTAGTATTATTAATGGTAATTTTAGTAATTGTAGTAGTACTAGTAGCAGTAGTAGAAGTAGTAAATGTAGTAGCAGTAATAGTACTAGTTGTAGCAATAGAAATAGTAGTAGTAATATTAGTAGCAGTACCCGTAGTAGTAGTAGTAGTAGTAGTAGTACTAGTACTAATAGTAATAGGAGTAGTTGTAGTAGTAGTAGTAATAGAAGTAGTAGGAGTAATTGCAGTATTTATAGTAATAGTAGTTATTATAGTAGTAGTTATAGTGGCTATAGCAGCAGTAGCCATAGTAATAGTAGTAGTAGTATTAGTAATAATAGTAGTATAATAGGAGTAGTAGTAGAAGTACTAGGAGTTGTAGTAGTTGTAGTAGAAGCAATAGTAGTTGCAGTAGTAGCAGTAATAGTAGTAGTACTAGCAGTAGTAGTAGTTTTAGTAGTATTAGTAGGAGTAGTAAGAGTAGTAATAGCAGTAGCAGTAATAGTAGTAGTTGTTATAGCAGCAGCAGCGGCAACAGGAGTAGTAGTAGTAGTAGTAGTAGTAGTAGCGATTGTAGCTGTAGTTCTAGTAGTAGTAGTAGTAGCAGTTGTAGTTATACTAGTAGGAGTAGTAGTAGAAGTCTTAGTTGTTGTAATAATAGCAGTATAGTAGTAGTAGTAGTTGGAGCTGTATTAGTATTGGTAGTTGTAATAGTAGAAGTTGTAGGAGTAAAATTGGTGATAGTAGAAGTAGTTGTAGTAGTAGTAACAGTAGCAGCAATAGCAGCAGCAGTAGTAGCAATAGTAGTAGTCAAAGTAGATGTATATGTAGTGGTAGTAGTAGCAATACTAGTAATAGTTGTTATTGTAGTAGTGGTTGTAGTAGCAGTATTAGTAGCAATAGTAGTAGTAGTATTTGTTATAGTAGTATTACTGGTACTAGTAGTAGTAATAGTAGTAGGAGTAGCAGTTGGAGTGGTAGCAACAGCAGCAGTAGTTGTTATTGTTGGACCAGTAGGAGTAGTCATAGCAGTAGTAGTTGTAATAGTAGTAGTAGTAGTAGTAGCAGTAGGAATAGGAGTACGAGGGGTACTAGGGGTAGTAGTAGTAGCAGCAGGGGCAATGGTGATAGTTGGCATAGTAGTAGTTGTAGTATTAGCGATAACAGTAGTAATTGTAGTAGTAGCAGTAGTAATAGTAGTAGCAATAGTAGTAGCAGTAGGAGTAGTTGTTGTAGTAGTAGTGGCAGTTGTACTAGCAGGAGGTGTAGTAATAGTAGTCAGAAGAGAAGTAGTAGCGGTAGTTGCAGTAGTAGCCATAGTAGTAGTAGAAGTAGTAGCAGTAGTAGTACTAGTAGTAGTAGTAGCAGTAGTGGTAGTAGGAGTAGTTGGAAAATTAGTTGCAACAATAGTACAATTGGTAATAGTAGTAGTAGTAGTAGTAGTAGTAGTAGCAGTAGTAGTAGTTGTAGTGGTAGTAGTAATAGTAGAAGTAGTAGTAGTTGTAGTAGCATTAGTAGTAGCTATAACTATAGTAGCAGTAGCAACAGTTGTAGGAGTAGTAGTAACTATAGTAGAAGTAGTTGTAACAGTAGTAATAGTAGTAGCAGTAATGGTAGCGGAGGTAGTGCCAGTATTAGTAGTGGTAGTAGTAGTAGTTGTCAAGGGAGTAGTAGCTGGAGTTATAGTAGAAGTAGTAGTAGTCGTAGTGACAATAGTAGCAGGTGTGGCAGTAGTAGCAAAAGTAATAGGAGTAGTAGTAGTTATTGTTGTTGTGTCGCAGTAGTAGTGGTAGCAGTAGTAGTAGTGGTAGAAATAGCAATAGAAGCAGTATTGGTAGTAGTAGTAGTTGTAGCCGTAGCAGTACTTGTAGCAATAGTAGCAGTAGCAATAGTAGGAGTATTTCCAGTAGTAGCAGTATTAGTAGTAGCAGCTGCAGTTGCAATAGTAGTACAAGTTGTAGTAGTAGTAGTTGTTGTTGTTGTAGTTGTAGTACAAGTTGTAGTAGTTGCAGTAGTAGTTGTACTAGTAATAGTAGTAGTAGAAGTAGCAATAATATTAGTCGTAGCAGTAGTAGTAGTAGCGATTATAGTACTACTACTAGTAGCAGTAGTAGTAGCAGTAGCAGTTGTAGTAGCAGGAGGAGAAGTAGTAGCTGTAGTAGTAGTAGCAGCAGCCACAATAGTAGTAAGTGTAGTAGAAATAATGGTTGTAGTAGTTGTAACAGTAGAAGTAGTAGAATTAGTAGTAGGACTAGAACATGTAGAAGCAGTAGTAGTTGGAGTAGGTGTAGTATTATTAGTAGTAGTACGAGCAGAAGTAGCTATAGTACTAGTTGTTGTTATAGCAATAGTATCAATTGTAGTAGGAGTAGCTGTAGTAGGAGGAGGAGTAGCAGTAGTAGCAGTAGTAGTAGTAGTATTAGTAGTGGTGGTTGTAGTAGTTGGAGTAGTTGTAGTAGCTGTATTTGTCAAAGGAGAAGTACCTGGAGTAGTAGTAGAAGTAGTAGTAGTTGCAGTGACATTAGTAATAGTTGTGGCAGTAGTAGCAGTAGTTGTAGGAGTAGTGGTAGTAGTAGTTGTAGTGTCACAGTAGTAGTTGTAGTGGTAATAGTAGTAGTGGTAGCAACAGTAGTAGTAGTAGCATTAGCAATAGCAGCAGTACTTGTAGTAGTAGTTGTTGTAGCCGCAATAGCACTTGTAGGAATAGTAGCAGTGGCACTAGTAGAAGTAGTATTTACAGTAGTAGCAGTATTAGTAGTAGTAGTAGTAGTAGCAGCAGTTGTAGTTGTAGTACGAGTTGTATTAGTTGCAGTAGTAGTTGTACTAGTAATTGTAGTTTTAGAAGTCATAATAATAGTAGTAGTAGTAGCAGTAGTAGTAGTGTTTGTAGTACAACTACTAGTAGCAGTAGCAGTTATCGTAGCTGGAGGAGTAGTAGCCGTAGTAGTAGTAGTAGCAGCCGCAATAGTAGTAAAATTAATAGAAATTATGGTTGTAGTAGTTGTAGTGGTAGAAGTAGTTGAATTAGTAATAGGACTAGATGTTGCAGAAGCAGTGGTAGTAGGAGTAGTTATAGTATTATTAATAGTAGTATGAGCTATAGTGGTTGTTGTACTAGTAGTTGTTATAGCAGTAGGATCAACTGTAGCAGGAGTAGCATTACTAGTAGGAGGAGTAGGAGTAGCAGTAGCTGTAGCAGCAGTAGCAGCAGCAGCAGTAGTAGTAGTAGTGGTGGTAGTCGTAGTAGTAGTAATAGTAGTAGTTGTGATAGTAGAAGTAGGAGTAGCAGAAGTAGTAGTTGTGAAAGTACCAATAGTATGAGTAGTAGTAGTAGCAATAGTAGTTCGAGTAGTTGTAGCATTAGTTGCAGTAGTAGTAGTAGTAATAGTAGTTGTTATTGCAGTAGTAGTAGTGGCACTTGTAGTAGTAAAAGTAACAACAGTAGTCATAGGGATAGTTATATTGATAGTAGTAGTAGAAGTAGTAGCAGTAGTACCAGTAGGAGTAGCAGTAGTAGCAGCAGGAGTAGCTGTCCAAACAGTAGTGGTAGTAGTAGGAGTCGGAGTAGTAGGAGGAGTAGTAGCAGTAGTAGTAGTAGGAGTTGTTAAAGTTATTGTTGGAGTAGTAGTAGTAGTAGCAGTAGTTGGAGTAGTAACAGTAGTAGTAGTAGCGATAATAATAGTTATAGGAGAAGCAGTAGTAATAGTAGTAGCAGTAGTAGTAGTCAGGGTAGTGGGAGTAGTAGTAGTGGTAGTAGTAATTGTTGTAGTAGTTATAGCTGTAGTAGCAGCAGCATTATCTTTAGTACTAGTTGTACTAGTAGTAGTGATAATAGTAGGAGTAGTTGTAGTAGTATTAGTAGTGGTAGTAGTAGAACTTGGAGTAGTCGTAGTAGCAGTAGTAGTAGGAGTAGCAGTAGTAGTATTTGTAGCGTCACAGTAGTAGTGGTTGGAACAGTAGTAGTAATAGCATTATCAATAGCAGCAGTACTGGTAGTAGTAGTAGTTATAGCCGTAGTAGCAGTTGTAGCAATGGTAGCAATAACAGTAGTAGAAGGAGTATTTGCAGTAGTAGCAATATTAGTAGTAGCAGCTGCAGTTGTAGTAGTAGTAGTAGTACAAGTAGCAGTTGTAGTTGTAGTACGAGTTGTAGTAGTTGCAGTAGTAGTTGTACTAGTAATAGTAATAGTAGCAGCAGTAGTAGTAGTAGAGAGTGTTGTACTACTACTAGTAGCAGAAGTAGTAGCGGTAGCGGTTATCATAGTAGGAGGAGAAGTAGTAGCCATAGTAGTAGTAGTAGCAGCCCCAATAGTAGTAAGAGGAGTAGAAATTATGGTTGTATTAGTTGTAGTGGTAGAAGTAGTAGAATTAGTAGTCGGACTAGAAGTTGCAGACATAGTAGTTGTAGGAGTAGGTGTAGTATTATTAGTAGTAGTATAGGCAGTAGTAGTTGTAGTAGTTGTTGTTGTTATAGAAGTAGTATCAATTGTAGTAGGAGTAGCAGTTGTAGTAGGAGTAGGAGGAGTAGTAACAGTAGTAGTAGTATTAGTAGTTGTAGTAGTAGTAATATTAATAGTTGTAGTAGTAGAAGTAAGAGTAGCAGAAGTAGCAGTTGTGGCAGTACCAATAGTATGAGTAGTAGCAGTACCAATAGTAGTTAGAGTAGTTGTAGTATTAGTTGTACTAGTAGTAGTAACAGTAGTAGTTGTTATTGTAGTAGTAGTAGTGGCAATTGTAGTAGTAAAAGTAGCAGCAGTAGTAGTAGGAGGAGTTATATCAATAGTAGTAGTAGAAGTAGTAGAAATAGTAGCAGTAGCAATAGCTGTCAAAAGAGTAGTGGCAGTAGTAGGAGTGGTAGTAGGAGGAGTAGTAGCAGTAGTAGTAGTAGGAGTAGCTGAAGTTGTTGTGGAGTAGTAGTAGTCGTAGGAGTAGTTGGAGTAGTACGAGTAGTAGGAGTAGTAATAGTAGTAGTAGCGATAATAGTAGTTTTAGGAGATGCTGTAGTAACAGTAGCAGCAGTAGTCATAGTAAGAGTAGCGGGACTAGTAGCAGTGGTAGTAGTAGTAGTTGTAGTAGTAGTAGCATTAGTTGTAGTAGTAGTAGGAGTAGGAGTAGTAGGAGCACTAGTAGTAGCATTAGTAGGGGTGGTAGTAGGAGTAGTAGTAGTGGTAGCAGCCGCAGCAATAGTTGTAGTAGTTGCAGTGATAGTACTAGTGTGATAGTAGTAGTACTAGTAGTAGTAGCAGTAGTTGTAGTATCTATAGCATCAGTTGTACTAGTAGTAGCAGTAGTAGTAGCAGTTGTAGTAGGAGTGGCAATA
This sequence comes from Trichopus zeylanicus subsp. travancoricus, assembly GCA_005019695.1. Taxonomy (NCBI): domain Eukaryota; kingdom Viridiplantae; phylum Streptophyta; class Magnoliopsida; order Dioscoreales; family Dioscoreaceae; genus Trichopus; species Trichopus zeylanicus. The sequence goes on along the minus strand of RXID01015283.1, from coordinate 22,390 downwards.
TTGTAGTAAGAGTAGTTGTAGTTGTAGTAGTAGTGCTAGTAGAAGTAGTAGTAGTAGGCATAGTAGCAGTGGCAATAGTGGTAGGAGTAGTAGCAGTACTAGTTTTAATAGCTGTAGCAGTAATAGTAGTGTAGTGGTAGGAGTCATAGCAGTAGCAGGTATAGGAATAGTAACAAAAGCAGTAGATGTATGTATAGTAGCAGTAGTAGTAATAGTTGTTATAGTAGTTGTAGTAGCAGTAGTAGCAGTAGTAGTTGTTGTTGTTGTAGTTGTAGGGGTGATAGTAGTAGTTGTGGTAGTAGTACCAATAGTAGCAGTAGAAGTAGCAGTAGGAGCAGCAGTAATATTAGTTGTAGTAGTAGTAGCAGTAGCAAAAGTAGTAGTTGTAGCGGTAGTAGTTGGAGCAACATTAGTAGCAATAGTAGTAATAATAGAAGCTATAGCCATAGTAGCAGTAGTAGTAGCCACATTAGTAGCAATAGCGGTAATAGTAGTAGCCATAGTACTAATAATAGTAGTTGTAGTAGCCAAAGAAGTAGTAGCCGAAGTAGTTAAAGTGAAAGTATCTATAGCAGTAGTAGTAGCAGTAGTAATAATGGCAGTTGTACAAGTAGCAGTGGTGGAGTAGTAGTAGTAGTACTAGAAATAGTTGAAGTAGTAGTAGTGGTAGTAGTAGCAGTAGTAGCTTTAGTAGTAGTAGCAATTATAGCTGTAGGTGTAGTAGCAGTTGTAGCATTTGCCATAGTGGTAGTAGTTTATGTAGTAGTTGCAATGCTATCAATAATTGTTGTAGAAGCATGAGTAGTTGCAGCAGTAGTAGTGATGGTAGTTGTACCAATCGTAGTTGTAGTAGTAGCAATAGTAGCTATAGAATTAGTAGTAGTAGTAGTAGTAGTAGTAGAAGTAGTAGGAGCAGTAGTAGTCGCTGTACAAGTGGGCACCGTAATTTTAGTTGCAGGAGTACTACCACCAGTAGTAGCAGTAGTAGTAGTAGTAGTAGCAGTAGTAGTGGTAATAACAGTAGTAATAGTAGTAGTGGTGGTGGTGGTGGTGGTGGTGGTGGTGGTAGTGGTAGAAGTAGCAGTATTAGTGTAGCTATAGTAGGTGTAGTTGTAATAGTAGCAATAGTAGTAGCAGTAGTTGTAGGAGCAGTAGTAGTAGTCGCACGATAGTACCAGTAGTAGTAGTAGTATTAGTTTTTGTTGTTGTAGTCATAGTTGTAGCAGCTGTAGTCATACTAGTAACAGTTATAGATGTAGTAGTAGCTATAGTAGTTGCAATAGTAGCAACAGTAGTAGTTGTTGTAGCAGTATTGTTAGTAGCAACAGCATCATTGTATTAGCAGCAACAATAGTAGATATAGTAGTTGTAGTAGTAAAAGCAGTACTTATAGTATTAGCAGCCACAAGAGTAGTAATAGTAGGAATAGTAGTAGTAAGAGTTTTGGTAGTTTTAGTAATAGTAGTTGTAATAATAGTAGTAATAGTTATGGCAGTTGTAGTAATAGTAGTGCCTACTATAGTAGAATTATTAGCAGTAGTAGTAGCAGCTATAGTAGTGGCAATAGCAGCAGTAGTAGTAGTAGTTGTACTAGTAGGAGTAGAAGTTGTTGGGGCAGTAGCTGTAGTTGTAGGAGCAATCGCAGTAGTAGTAGTAGAAGAAGTTGTTGTAGTTGTAGTAGTAGTAGCAGTGGTAGTAGTAGCTATAGTCGCTGTAGTAGTAGTAGTAGCAGTAGTAGTAGAAGTAGCAGCAGCAGTAGTAAAACTAGTAGTTATAGCAAAAGCAGCAGTAGTAGTAGTAGCGATAGTAGTAGTAGTTGCAGTTGTAGGATTAGAACGAGTAGGAGTAGTAGCTATACTAGTTGTAGTAGTCGCAGTTGTAGTAATAGCGTAAGGAGTAGTAGCAAAAGCAGTTGTACCAGTAGCCGTAGTACCAGTAGCAATAGTTGTAGCAATATTAGTAGCAGCAACAGCTATACTAGTTGCAGCCGCAGTAGTAGTAGCTGTAGTAGTCGTAGAAAAAGTACTAGCCACAGTTGTAGTAGCCACGGTAGTAGTAGCTGCTGCAATAGTAGCAACAGTTGCAGTTGCAGTAGTTGGAATAGCAGTAGCAGCAGTAGTAGCACTAGTAGTCTTATTAGTTGTAGCAATAATAGTAGGAGTAGAAGTATTAGGAATAGCAATGGTAGTAATACCAACAGTAATAGCTGTAGTAGTAGTAGTAGTAGTCGTAGTGGTACTAGAAGATGTAGCAATAGCAGTAGTAAGAGTAGTAGTATTAGTATTAGTACCAGCAAGAGCGATAGTCTAAGTTGTAGTAGAAGTAGCAGTTGCTATACTAGTAGTTTTGGTAGTAGTCGTAGTAGTAGTAGTAGTAGTAGCACTTGTAGAAGAAATAGTAGTATCAATAGCAGCAACAGCAGTAGCAGTAGTAGTTTTACCAGCAGCAGTAGTAGTATTTGTATTAGTAGTAGAAGAAGTAGTCGTAGAAATAGTTGTAGAAGTAGTAGTTATAGTATTAGTAGCAGCAGTAGCAGCAGCAGTAGTAGTTGTTGCTGTAGTAGTAATTGTAGTAGAAGTAATTATATTATTTATAGCAGAAGTATTAGAAGTAGGTGTAGTAGTACCAAAATTAGTGGTGGTAGTAGTAGTAGTAGTAGCAGCAGCAGCATTAGTATTTGCAGAAGTAGTAGCAAAATTTGTTGTAGCAGAAGTGGCAGTAGTAGTAGATGTAGGTGTAGCAGCAGTGGTAGTAGTTGTAGAAGTAGTGCAAGCAATAATAGTAGTAGTAGTAGTAATAGTAGTAGCAGTAGTGATAGTAGTAATAGTAGTAATAGTAGTAGTTGTACTAATAGTAGCAGTGGTAGTAATAGTAGTAGAAGTAGTACTAGTACTAGTAATAGTAGTAGTAGTAGTAGGAGGAGGAGTAGCAGCAAGAGTCGTAATAGAAACAGCGGTAGCAGCATTGTATTCATAGTAGTAGTAGTAAGAGTAGTCAAAGCAGTTGTAGTTGTACCAGGAGTAGTAGTTGCAGTATAAATAGTAGTAGTAGCAGTAGTGGCAGTAGTGGCAATAGAAGGAGGAGTAGTAGTAGGAGGAGTAGTAGCAGCAGCAGTAGTAGCAGTAATAATAGTAGCAATAGGAGTAGTAGTAGCAGTAGATGTAACCGTAGTTGTAATGGTAGCAATAGTAGCAGAAGCAGTAGTCGTGGCAGTAGTAGTAGTAGTTGCAGTAGTAACAGTAGCAGCAGTGGTAGCAGTAGCTGTAATTGTGGTAGTAGAAATAATAGATGTAGAAGCATTAGTAGTAGTATTAGTAGTAGCAGTGGCAGTTGTAGTAATAGTATTAGTAGCAGCAGCTATAGTAGCAGTAAGGGGAGAAGTAGTAGCAGTAGGAGTAGTAGTAATAGTAGCAATAGGAGTGAGAGTAGCAACAATATTGGTAGAAACAGCAGTAGTAGTAGTTACAGTGGAAGTAGTAGTAGAAGAAATAGTAGCAGTAATAGTAGCTATAGCTAGAGTACTAGCAGCAGTAGTTGTATGAGTTGTAGTAACAATAGTAGTTGTAATGATAGTAGTAGTAATAGTAATAGCAGTAGTGATAGTAATAGCAGTAATAGTAGCAGTAATGATAGTCATAGTAGTAGTAGTAGTAGTATTAGTAGTTGTAGTAGTAGGAGGAAGAGCAGTAGTAGGTGTAGTAGTAGCAACAACAGCAGCAATAGTAGTTGTAGTAGCAGCAGTAATTGTAGTAATAGCAGTAGTAGGAGTAGTCGTAGTAGCAGTAGTTGTAGGGGGAGTAGTAGCAGGAGTAGTAGTGGAAGCAGTAGGAGTAGCAATAGTGGTAGTAGTAGCAATAGTAGGAGTAGTAGCTGTAGTAGTAGTAGTAGTTGTAATAGTGTCATAGCAACAGGAGTAGTGCTAGTAGTAGTAGTAGTAGTAGCAGTAGTAGTAGAACTAGTAGCAGCAGCAGCAGTAGTGGTAGTAGTAATAGTAGCAGTAGTAGCAATTGTAGCTGTAGTTGTACGCATAGTGGTACTGGTAGCAATAGTAGCAATATCAGTAGTAGTAACGATAGTAGTGGTAGTTGCAGTAGCAATAGTAGCAGCAATAGTAGTAATGACAGTGGTAGCTGAAGCAGTAGCTGTAGCAGTAGTAGTAGTAATAACAGTGGTAGCAGAAGCAGTAGCTGTAGCAGCAGTAGTAGCAGTTGTAGTTGCAGCAGCAGTAGTAGTAGCTGTAGCAGTTGTAGTAGTAGCAGGAGGAGTAGTAGTAGTAGTAGCAGTAGTAATACTAGGAATAGTAGCAATAGTAGTAGTAGTAGTAGTAGTAGAAGTATTAGCCGTACCAATTATAGTAGTACTAGTATTAGCAATAGCAGTAGCAGTTGCCTTAGCAATAAGAGAAGTAGTAGTAGTAGTAGTTGTAGTAGTAGCAGTGGTAGTAGTAGTAAGAATAGTAGTAGTAATGGAAGTAGTAGTAGTAGTTTTAGAAGTTGGACTAGAAGTAGCAAAAGTAATACTAGTAGGAGTAGGAGTAGTATTCGTAATAGTGGTATGAGTAGTAGTAGTTGTAGTACTACTACTAGTAGTCATAACAGTAGTAGTAGAAGTAGTAGTAGTAGCAATAGTAGTGTTAGTAGCAGTAGTAGTAGCAATAGTTGTAAAAATTGCAATGGTAGCAGTAGCAATAGTAGTTGTAGCAGTTGTAGTAGATGCTACTGTATTAGCAGTTGCAGTAGTAATAGTAATAGTAGTCGTAGTAGTTGTTGTTGTAGGATTAGCAGTAGCAATAGTAGTAGTATTAGTTGCTATTGTAGCAGTAGCCATAGTAGTAGTTGTTGTTGTAGTATTAGCAGTAGCAATAGTAGTACTAGTAGCAACAGTAGCAGGATTAGTAGTTGTTATGGTAGTAGTAGTATATGTGGCAGTATTAGTAAGCGTAGTAGCAATGGTAGTAGCACTAGTAGTTGTAGCAGTTGTAGTAGCAGTAGTTGTAGTAGTAGTTGCAATAGTAGAAGTAGTAAGTAGCAGAAATAGTAGTAATAGTAGAGGTAGTAGCAGTTGTAGTAGTAATAGTAGTAGTAGTAGTAGTTGTAGCAGTATTGTCAATAGTTGTAGCCATTGTAGTAGTAGTAGTAGCAATAGGAGTAGTTGTAGTAGTAGCTGTAGTAGCAGTAGTTGTAGTAGCATAATAGTAGTACTAGTAGGAGTAGTAGTGGCAGTAGTACTAGTAGCAGTAGTAGTTGTAGTAGTAGGAATACCTGCAATAATGGTAGTAGTAATAGTAGTTACAGTAGTAGTAGTGGTACTAGTAGAAGCAGAAGTAGTAGTAGTGATGCTAGTAGTAGTAGTGATGCTAGTAGTAGTAGTATTAGCAACAATACAAGTAATAGTTGTAGTAGTAGCATTAGTAGTCGTAGTAGTAGTAGTATTAGTAGTAGTAGTGCAATAGAATTAGCAGAAGTAGAAGTTGCAATAGTTGCAGTAGTAGTAATAGCAGCAGATGTAGTCATAGTACAACTAGCAATAGTTGTAGTACTAGTAGTAGTAGCAGTAGCAGTAGCAATAGTAGTAGCAATAGCAATTATTGCAATAGCAGCAGTAGTTGTGGTACTAAGAGTAACTGTAGTAGTAGTAGGAGTGGCAATAGTAGTAGCAGTTGCAATAGTAGTTGTAGTATTAGAAGCAGCAGTAGTAGTAGTAGTAGTAGCAACAGCAGAAGTAGCATTAGCTTTAGCAGTAGCAGTAGTAGAAGTAGTAGTCGGAGCAGTAGTAGTAGCAGGTGTAGCAATAGTGGTAGTAATTGTATTAGTAGCAAAAGTAGTAGTCATAGTAGTAGAATTAGTAGCAGTAGTAGTAGTAGCAGTAGCAATAGTCGTAGCAATAGTAATAATAGTTGTTGTAGTAGTAGTAACAGTATTATGAGTAGTAGTAGTAGTGAGAGTAGTATTAATAGTAGTAGTGGTGGGACCAGCAGTAGTTGTAGTAGTTGTAGTAGTAGTATTAGTACTAAGCTATAGTTATGGTGGGAATGTCAGTAGTAGTAGTAGTTGAAGAAGTAGGAATAGTAACAGTAGTAGTAGCAGTAGCAATAATAGGCATAGTGGCAGTAACTATAGTAGTAGGAGTAGTAGCAGTAATAGTTGTGGTAGCATTAGAAGTCGCAATAGTAGTCGTAATAGTCATGGTAGGAGTTGTAGTAGTATTAGTAATAAGAATTGTAGCTGAAGCAGTCGTAGTAGGTGTAGTAGTAGCAGTAGCAGTTGTTGTTGTAGTATTTGTGTGAGCAGCAATAGTGACGATAGTAGTAGTTGTAGTTGTAGTTGGAGGGAGAGCAGCAGTTGTAGTGGTAGTAGTAGTAGCAGTAGTAGTAGTAGCAAGAGTAGTAGTAGTAGTTGTAGTAGTAGCAGCAGTAGTAGTCGGAGGAGCAATTATGGTAGCAACATTAGTAGTAATAGTAGTAGCAGCAGTAGTAGTAGTGGCAGTAGTAATAGTAGTAAGTAGTAGTGGTAGTAGTAATAGTAGTCGTAGTAATAGTGGTAGTAGTAATAATAATCGTAGAAGTACCAGTTGCGGTAGTAGGAGGACTTGTAGTAGTAGTTGCAATAGTAGTAGGAGTATTAATAGCAGCAGTATCAGTAGTAGTCATAGTAGTTGTAGCAGTAGTAGTGGTTGTAGTATTAGCAGTAGCAATAGTAGTAGTTGGAACAATAGTAACTGCAGTAATAGAATTAGTAGTAGGAGTAGAAGTAGTAGTAATAGCAGACGTAGTAGCAGTAGTTGTAGTAGTAGTAGGTGTAGTAGTAGTAGTAGTAGTAGTAGTAGTAGAAGTAGCAACAGTACTAGGAGTAGTACTAGCAGTAGCAATAATAATAGTAGCAGTAGTGATAGTTGTAACAGTAGTGACAATAGAAGTAGTAGTAGTAGTGTTAGTAGTAGTAGTAGTAGAAGTAGTAGGAGTAGAAGCTATAGGAGTAGTAGCCATAGCAGTTGTAGTAGACACAAAAGTAGCAATGGTAGTAGTAGAAGAAGCAGTAGCAATAGAAGTGGTAGCAGTAGCAGTAGCTTTAGTTGCAATAGAAATAGTTGCATAAGATGTAGTAGTAGCAGTCTCAGTTGTTGAGATAACAGTATTAGTAATAGCAGTAGTTATTGTTGGGACGGCAATAGTAGCAGCAGTAGCATTTGCAATAGTAGTAGTAGAAGAAGTAGTTGTAGTATCACTAGTAATCATGGTAGGTGAATTAGCAGTAGCAGTAGTGGTAGCAAAAGTAGGAGTAGCAGTAGCAAGATTTTATAGTAGCAGTCATAGTAGTAGCAGTTGTAGCAGTCATAGTAAAAGCAGCATTAGCAGTAGTAGTTGTAGTAGTTGTTGTTGTTGTAGTAGCAGTTGTTGTAGTAGTTGTAGTAGCTGTAGTAGTAGTAGTAGCAGATGTCGTTGTTGTAATAGAAGTTGTTGCAATAGCAACAGTAGCAACAATAGTACTATTTGCTGTTGTAGCTGTAGTAACAGTAGTACTAGTAGCTATAGTAGCAGACAAAGTAGCAGTAGTAGTAGTCGTAGAAGTTGTTGAAGTTGTAGAAGTAGAAATAGTAGTTGCAGTAGTAGTCATAGTAGTACTTGTAGTAGTAGCTGGTACACTAGTAGTATTTGCAGTAGCAGGAGTAGTAGTAGTAGTAGAAATATCAGTAGTAGTTGTTATAGTATTAGTAGTTGTAGTACAAAAAGTAGCTATAATAATAGTAGTATTAGTAGTAGAAGTAGTAGTAGTAGTACCATTATTAGTTGCAGAAGAAGTTGCAGAATTAGTAGTAGTAGTAGCAACAATAGTAGAAGAAGAAGTGGTAGTTGTAGGAGCAAAAGTAGTAGCATTAGTAGTTGAAGTAAAAGTAGCAGTAGTAATAATAGCAGTAGTAGGAGTAGCCATAGTAGTAGTAGTAGCAGTAGCAGTACAAGTAGTAGTAGCAGTAATAGTAGTAGAAGTAGTAGTAGTAGTAGTAGTAGTAGCAGTAGCTGCTTTAGTTGGAGTAGCAGTTGTAGTAGTAGCAGTAGCAGTAGTAGTTACCATTATGGTAGCCATTTTAGTAGTGGTAGTAGTACTAGTATGAGCAATAGTAGATGCAGGAGTAATAGCAGTAGTAGTAGGAGCTGTAGTAGTTGTAGTAGCAGTAGCAATAGTAGTAGTAGTCGCAATAGGAGCAGTAGTGGTAGTAGGAGGCGTAGGACCATTTTTTGTAGTAGTAATAGTAGTAGCTATAGTAGTATTAGTTGTAGCAGTAGCTAAAGTAGTAGTAGTAGGATAGTAGTAGTAGTACCACAACTAGTAGTAGTAATTATTGTTGTTGTTGCCATAGTAGTTGTAGCAATAGTCATAGTAGTGACAATAGTAGGAGTAGCTATAGTAGCAGTAGCTTTTGTCGTAGTAGTAGTAGTAGTAGTAGCAGTAGTCATAGTGGTAGTTGTAGTAGTAGAAGTAGGAGTTGCAATAATAGCAACAACAACAGCAATAGTAGTAGTAGTAGTTGTTGTTGTTGTTGTTGTAGCGGTAGTAGTAGTAGTAGTATTAGTCACAGTAGGAGTTATAGTAGTAGTAGCATTAGAAGTAGCAGTGGTAGTAATAGCAAGAGTAGTAGTTGTAGTATTAGTAGTTGTTATACTAGTAGAAGTTATAGTAGTAGTAGTATTAGTAGTTGTAGAAGTAGTTGCATAATTTGCAGTAGTAGTAGCTACAATAATAGTTGCAGAAGTGGATGTAGTAGGAGCCGAAGTAGTAGCAGTACTAATAATAGTAGTAGTAGCAATAGTAGTAGAAGTAGTTATAATAGCAGTAGTCGTAGAAGTAGTAGCAATAGTAGCTATAGTAGAAGTAGCAGTAGCAATACTAGTAGTACCAATTGCCATAGTCGTAGCAGTTTTAGTAGTTGTAGGAGAACTAGTATTAGCAGTAGTTGTAGAAGCAAGAGTAGTAGCAGCAATACTAGTATTAGTTGTAGTAGCAATAGTATTAGTAGAAGCTACAGAAGTAGTAGAAACAGTAGTAGTCGCAATAGTAGTAGGCGTAGTAGTTGGTAGTTGTAGTTGCAGGAGTGCTGCCACTAGTAGTAGTAGTAGTGGTGGAAGTAGTAGTAGTAGTAGTAGTAGTAGTAGTAGTAGTAGTAGTAGTAGTAGTAGTAGTAGTAGTAGTAGTAGTAGTAGTAGTAGTAGTAGTAGTAGTAGTAGTAGCAGCAGTAGTAGTAGTAGTAGTTGAATTAGCAGCAACAGTAGTAGTAGTAGCTGCAACAGTAGCAGCAGCAGCCGCACTAGTAATAGTAGTAGCCGGCATAGTTGTAGTAGCAACTGCAACAGCAGTAGCAGCAGGAGTAGTAGTAGTAGTTGTTGTTGTTGTAGCTGCAGCAATACTAGTAGAAACAATAGTAGTAGTAGTAGTAGTGGTTGTAGTAGCAGTAGCAGTTGTAGTAATAGTAGCAGCAGCAATATTAGTAGTGGCAATATTAGCAGTAAGAGTACTAGTAGTAGTGGTAGTAGTAGTAATAGTAGTAGTTCAAGAAGCAGTAGTAATAATAACAGTAGTAGTAGTTGTTGATGTGGTAATAATAGTTGTCGTAGCTGTTGTGGTAGGATTATTGGGAGTCAAAGTAGTAGTAGTAGTAGTTGTTGTTGTTGTAGTAGTAGTAGCAACAACAACAGCAGTAGTAATAGTAGTAGTAGTAGTAGTAGAAGTAGTAGTAGTAGTAGGTATCGTAGTAGTAGTTATAGTAGTAGTAGGACTAGTAGTTGTAGTAGTAGTAGTAGTTATAGCAGCAGTAGTTGTAGTGGTAGTGGTGGTAGTATTAGTTGCAATAGTAATAGTAGTTGTATTAATAGTAGTGGTGGTAGTGGTGTTAGTAGTAGTAGTAGTTGTTGTTGTAGTGGTAGTAGTAGTAGTAATAGCCGCAGTAGGAGTTGTTGTAGTAGTAGTATTAGTAGCAGCTGTAGTAGTAATCAGCAGAATTGTAGTCGTGGTATTAGTAGTTTTAGTACTAATAGTTGCTATAATAGTAGTGGTATTAGTAGTTGCAGAAGTTGTTGCAGAATTTGTAGTAGTAGCAGCAACTGTAATAGTTGCAAAGTGGCAGTAATAGGATCCGAAGTACTAGTAGTAGTAATAATAGCAATAGTAGTTGCAATAGTAGTATAAGTAGTTGTAGTAGTAGTAGTAGTAGTAGTAGTAGCAGTAATAGTTATAGTAGAAGTAGCAGTAGTAGTAGCAATAGTAGTAGTAGAAGTAGCAAAAGTAGGAGCAATAGTGGTAGTGGCAATAGTAGTAGTAGTAGTGTTAGAAGTATTAGTAGTAGTAGTAGTAGTAGTTGAAATAGCAGTTGTAGCCGCAGAAGTAGTAGTAGTAGAAGTTGTTATTGTTGTAGGAGAAGTAGTAGTAGTAGTGGCAGTAGTAGTAGTAGTTGTAATAGTAGTTGTAGTCTTAGTAGCAGTAGTAGTGTCACTAGTAGTAGTAATTGTAGTAGTTTTTGTAGTGGTAGGAGCAATTGTAGTAGTAGTTTTTGTTGTTGTAGCGGCAACAACAACAGTTGTATTAGTGAAGTAGTTATCATAGTACTAGTAGTGGCAATAGCAGTAGTAGTAATGGTAATAGTAGCAATAGTAATAGCAGAAGTAGCAGTAGCCATAGTAGTAGCGGCAGTATCAGTAGTCGTAGTAATAGTGGTCGTCATAGTAGTAGTAGTAGGAGTAGTAGTAGTAGTAATAGTAGTAATAGTACTAATAGTAGTAGTAGTAGTAGTAGTCGTTGTAGTAGTAGTAGCAACAACAGTAATAGTAGTAGCTATAGTAGAAGTGGTAGGAGTAGCAGTAGTAGTCTGAGTAGCAGAAGTTGCAGTAGTAGCAGTACCGGTGGTGGTAGTAGCAATAATAGCATTGGTAATACTAGGAGAGGTAGTTGTAGAAGCAAAGGCCGTAGTTGAAGTAGAAGTAGTAGTAGTTGTTGTTGAAGTAGAAGTCGCAGTTACGGCAAAAGTTGCGGTTGTTGTTGTGGTAGTAGAAGGAGCAGTAGTCGCAATCTATGTAATAGCAGCTGTAGCAATGGAAGTTGTAGCAGAAGTAGTCATAGTATTTGTTGTGGGAGTAGTAGCATCCATAGTAGAAGTACAAGTAGTAGCAGAAGTCAAAGTTGTAGCAGTAGCAGCAGTAGTAGTAGTAGTAAGAGCATCAATAATAGCCACAGTAGAAGTAGTAGTAGTAGTAGTAGTTGGAGTAGTAGCAGTAGCAGTAGCAGTAGCAGCAGCAGTATAAGTTGTACTTGCAGGAGTGCTAGTAGTAGTAGCAATGGGAGCAGTAGCCGCAAGGGCAGTGGTAGTAGTAATGGTAGTTGTACTAGTAGTAGTAGTAGTACTAGCAATACAAGTAGTAGTAGTAATAGTACTAGTAGTAGTAGGACTACTACTTGTAGTTATATAAGTAGTAGTCATAGGAGTGGTAGTAGTAGTAGCAATAACAGCAGTGGTAGCAAGGGCAGTAATAGTAGCAGTAGCAGTAGCGATAATAGCAGCAGTAGTAGTAGTATTAGTTAGGGAAGTAGTAGCAGAAGCAGCAGTCATAGTACTAGCAGTAGTAGTAGCAATAGCTGTAGTAGTAGTAGTAGTAACAATAGTAGCAGTAGTAGTAGAAGTAGTAAGAAAAGCAGAGGTTGTGGTAGCACTAGTAGTAATGGTAATAGTAGTAGTAGTGGTAGTGGTAGTAGTAGTAGTAACAGTGGCAGTAGCAGCAGCAGCAGTAGTACCAGTAGTTGTAGGAGAAGTAGTAGTAATAGTAGTAGTAGTGGTAGTAGCAGTAGAAACAGTAGTAGTAGTAGTCGTAGTAGTTGTAGCTGTAGTAGATGTCATACTGGCAGTAGTAGCAGTGGTGATAGCAGTAGTAGTAATAGTAGTAGTAGTAGAAGTAGTAGTAGTAGTAGCAGTGGCAGCCAAAGTAGAAGTAGTAGTAGGAGAACTAGTTGCTGTTAAATCAGCAGCAGTAGTAGCCATAGTAGAAGTAGTAGTAGTAAAAGTAACAGAAGTAGTAGCAGTAGTAGTAGTAGAAATAGTAGTAGAAGTCGTAGCACTGCAGCTGCAGTAGCAATAGTTATAATACAGTAATCGTAGAAGAAGTACAGCAGTAGTAGCAATAGTAGCCGTAGCAACAATAACCGTAGCAGTAGTAGTAGAAGGCGCAGTAGTGTGAGAAGTAGTAGTAGTAGTAGTAGTAGTAGTAGCAGTGTTAGTAGCTGCGAAAAAAGTTATCGTTGTAGTAGTAGCAATAGTAGCAGCCGCAGCAGCAGTAGTAGAGGTAGCAGTACTTGTACTTGCAGCAGTAGCAGTAGTAGTAGCAGTAGCAGTAGTAGTAGCAGTAGTTGCAACAGTAGCATTGGCAGTAGTAGTAATTGCAGCAGCAGTTGCAGCAGGAGCTGTAGTTATAGCGATAACAGTAGTAGTCATAGTAATAGTAGCACTTGTAGTAGTAGTAGTAGTAGTAGCACTAGTAGTTGTAGTAGCAGTAGTAGTAGCTGTAGTGGCAGTAATAGTACTAGTAGTAGAAGTGATAGTAGCAGTAGTAGCAGTAGTAATAGCAGTAGTAGTGGCAGTTGTACTAGAAGTAGCGGTAGTAGTAGAAGTAGTAGAAATAGTAGTAGAAGTAGTAGTAGTTGTAGTAGAAGAAGTAGTAGCAGCAACAATTGTTGTAGCAGTAGTGGCAATGGCAGTGGCAATAGCAGCAGCAGTAGTTGTAATAGTAGTAGTAATAATAATAATAACAGTAGTAGAACTAGTCGATGTAGCAGTAGTAGCAATAGGAATAGTAGTAGTAGTAGTGGCAGCAACGGCAGTAGTATTAGTAGTAGTTTTGGTTGTGGTAGTAGTAGTAGCAGTAGTGGTAGTAGTATTTATGGTTGTGGTAGTAGTAGCAAAAGTTGTTGTAATAGCGATAGTAGTAGTTGTAGCAGAAGTAGGAGTACTAGTGGTAGTAGTAATAGTAGTAGTAGTAGCACTAGTTGTAGCAGCAGTAGTAGTAATAGTATTAGGAGAGTGAGTAGTTGTAGTAGTAGTAGTAGCAGCAGCAGTAGCAATTACATGAATAGCAGCAGCAGCAGTAGTAGTAGTAGTTGTAGTTGTAGTGGCAGTATTGGTAGCAGTAGCAGTAGTAGTAGTAGTAATAGTTGTTGTTGCAGAAGCAGTAATAGTAGCAATAATACCTATTGTAGTAATATCGGTAGTAGCAGTAGTAGCTATTGGAGGATAATTAATTGTATTAGTGTAGTAGTAGTAGTAGTAGTAGTAGAAATAGTAGAAGCAGTTGTAGCAATAATAGTAGTAGTAGAAATAATAGCAGTAGCAGTAGCAGTAGTAGCACCAGTAGTAGTAGCAGCTGCAGTAGTAATAGTAGTAGAAGAAATTGTAGCAGAAGTTGTAAAAGTAGTAGCAGTTGTATCAGTAGCAGTAGTAGAAGTAGTAGTTGTACTTATTGTAGCAGTTGGAGTAGTATCACCAGTAGTAGTAACAGTAGTAGCATCAATTTTAGTAGTTGTAGTAGTAGTTGCAGTATTAGCAGTTGCAGTAGTTGTAGAAGTACTAGTAGTGAAATTAGTAGCAGTAGTCATAGTAGTAGCGGTAGTAGTAGTAAAAGAAGTAGCAGCAGCAGTAGTAGTAGTGGTAGTTGTAGTAGTTGAAGCCGACGCAGTGTAATAGCAGTAGTTACTATAGTAGGAGAAGTAGTTGTAGTAGTAGTTGTTTTTGTTGTAGGAGAAGTAGTTGTAGCAATATTAGTGGTAGTGATAGTAGTAGCTCAAGTAGTAGCAGTAGTAGCAAAAGTAGTAGTTGCAGTGGTAGTAGAAGTACTATCAGTAGCAATATCAGCAGTAATAGATGTAGTAATAGTAGTAACAGTAGTATTAGTTGTAGCAACAGTACTAGAGGTATTACTAGCAGTAGGAGTGGCCGTAGCAGCAACAATTATAGCAGTAGTAGTAGCAATAGTGATAGTAGTGTCATAGCAGTACTAGTAGTAGTTGCTATAGTAGCAGTAGTAGCAATAGTACTAGTGGTAGCATTAATCAGTGTAGCCATAATAGTAGTAGTAGTAATAGTTGTATTAATAGTAGCACTAGTTGTAGCCGAAATAGTAGTAGTAGGAGAAGTATAAGTAGCTGTAGCGGTAGTAGTTGTCGAAGTAGTAGTAGTGGTAGTACCTATTGTTGTAGTAGGAGGAGAAGTACTAGTAGTAGTTGTAGTAGAAGTTGTATTAGTAGCAATAGTAGTAGAAGATGTGGTAGTAGTGCTAGTAGTAATAGTAATATTAGCAGTATTAGTAGTAGTAGTAAACTTGTTATCGTGGTAGTAGTAGTAGTAGTAGTAGCAGTAGTAGCAGTAGCAGCAACAGCAGTAGTAGTAGTAGTAGTAGAAGAAGAAGAAGAAGAAGAAGAAGTTGAAGAAGAAGTAGTAGTAGTAGTTGTTGTTGTAGTAGTAGTAGTAGTAGTAGTAGTAGTAGTAGTAGTAGTAGTAGTAGTAGTAGTAGTAGTAGTAGTAGTAGTAACATTAGCAGCAGAAGTAGTTGCAGCAACAATCACAGAAGTAGTAGTTATAGTAGTGGTACCAATAGTATTAGGAACAACAGTAGTAGTAGTATCAGTAGTATGAGCCGTAGTAGCAGTAGTAGCGACAATTATTGCGGTAGTAGTAGTAATAGTGGCAACTGGAGCAGTAATACTAGCGTGATAGTAGTAGTAGTAATAGAAGTAGTAGAAGTAGTAGAAGTAGCATTAGTCATTGTATGAGCAGCAGTAGTAGTAGTAATAGTAGTTGTAGTAGAAGTGGTAGTAGTACAAGAAGTAGTAGTAGCAGGAGAAGTAGTAGTAATCGCAGTAGCAGTAGTAGTAGTTGCCGCAGCAGTAGTAGTTGTAGTAGCTAAAGTAGTTGAAGTAGCTGTAGCAGTAGTAGTGGTAGTTGTAATAGTAGGAGTAGCAGCATCAGTAGTAGTAGTAGTCACAGTAGTAGAAGTAGAAGTAGTAGTAGTACTACTAGTACTAGTGGGAACATTTGTAGCACTAGAAATAGCAGCACCACCACCAGTAGTAGTAGTAGCTATACCTGTAATAGTTGTAGCATAAATAGTAGTAGGAGTAGTAGTAGCAATCGTGTAGAAGTTGTTGCTGTAGCCGAAGTGGTTGTAGTAGTAATAGTAGTTGTAGCATTAGTAGTAGCTGCAGTAGTAGTTGCAGTAGTAGTAGCTTTAGTAACAGTAGTCGCAGTAGTAGTAGCAGTAGTAGTAGTTGTACTAGTAGGAGTAGCAGTAGCAATAGTAGTAGAAGTTGTAGTTGCAGTAGCAGTAGTAGTAGTAGGAGTAGGAGTAGTGGTAGAAGTAGTAGTAGTAGCAGCTGCAAAAGTTGGACTTGCAGTAGTAGCAGTAGGATTTGGGGTAGTAGTAGTGGTAGTAGCTATAGCAGTAGCGGTATTAAGAGTAGTAGTAACTGTAGTAGTAGTCATAGAAATAGTAGTTATAGCTATAGCAATAGTATTTGTATGAGTTGTAGTAGTTTTAGAAGTAGTAGTCATTGTAGTAGTAGCAGTAATACTAATAGTAGTACTAGAAGCAATAGCAGTAGTAGTAGCTGCAATAGTAGTAGCAGTAGTAGTAACTGTACTAGTAGGAGCAATAGTAGCAAAAGTTGAACTAGCAGTAATAGTAGTAGTTGCATTTGCAGCAGTTGTAGCAGAAGTAGCAAACATAGTAGTAGTAGCAATAGTCATCTTAGTAGTAGTCGTAGCGATAGTAGTGGTAGTCGTTGAGGTAGTTGTAATAGGAGTAGCAGTAGCACTAGTACTACTAGTAGTAGCAGAAGCAGTAGTAGTAGTCGAAGTAATAGTAGTAGTAGTAGAAGTAGTCATAGTAGAATTAGTAGCAGTAGTAGTTGTAGTAGGAGTAGTAGTATTAGTACTACGAGTAGCAGTAGCAGTAGAAGTAACAGTAGTAGTAGTAGTAGTAGCAGTTGAAGTAGTAGTAGTAGTAGGCATATTAGCAGTAGTAGTAGATGTAGTTGGAGCAATAGTTGTAGTAGTACTAGTAGTGGTAGTGGTAGTACTAGTAACTATAATTGTAGTACTAGTAGTAATATCTAGAGTAATAGTAGCAGTAGTAGTAGTAGTAGTAGTAGCAGTAGTAGTAGTAGTAGTAGTAGTAGTAGTAGTTATAGGAGTAGTAATAGGAGTAGGAGGAGAAGTAGAAGTAGCAGTAGTAATAGTTGCAGTTGTAGTACTAATAATTGCAGTAGTAGTAGTGGTAGTAGTAGAAGAAGCAGGAGTAGTTATAGGAATAGTAGTAGTAGAAGTATTAGTTGTAGTAGTAGGAATAGTAGTTGTATTAGTAGTTGCTTGAGTCATAGTAATAGTAGTGGTGGTAGCAGTAGTCGCAGTAGAACAAGTAGTACTAGTAATTGTAGTAGTAGTATTAGTGGTAGTAATAGAAGCAGCAGTAGTAGTAGTTGCAGCAGTAGTTGTAGTTTTAGTAGTAGTGGTAGGAGTCATCGAAGAAGTAGCAATAGATAAAGTAGAAGTAGTAGCAGTAATATTTGTAGTAGTAGTAATAGTAGGAGCACTAGTTGTAGGAGTAGTAGTTGTTGTTGTTGTTGTAGTAGCAGCAGTAGTAGTAATAATTGTATTCGTAGGAGTAGTAGTAATAGTATTATTAATAGTATTTGTTTCAGTAGTATTTGTAATAGTAGTAGTAGCAGTAGTAGTAGTAGTAGTAGTAGTAGTAGTTGTTGTTGTTGTTGTTGTTGTCGTTGTTGTTGTTGTTGTTGTTGTTGTTGTTGTTGTTGTAGTGGTATTTGCAGCAGCAGTAGTAGTGGTAGTAGTAAGTAGTAATAGTTGTTGTTGTACAAGTAGAAGCAGTAGTAGTTGTACAAGTAGCAGTAATAATAGTAGTAATAGTAGTAATAGTTATTGTTGTACAAGTAGAAGCAGTAGTAGTAGTACAAGTAGCAGTAATAGTAGTAGTAGTAGTATTAGTAATAGTAGTAGTAGTTGTTGTTGTTGTTGTAGTAGTAGCAGCAGTAGTAGCAGAAGTAGTTGTTGTTGTTGTCACATTAGTAGTAGTAGTGGTTGTCGAAGTAGTAGTAGTTTTGGTTGTTGTAAGAGTAGCATAGTATTAGTTGTTGTCATTGTTGAAAGAACAGCAACAGTAGTAGTAGTTGGAGGAGCAGCAACTATAGTAGTAGCACTAGTAGTCTTAACAAGAGTAGTAGAGGTAGTATTATTGTAGTAGTTGTGGTTGTAGCAGTAGTAGCAGTAGTATTACTAGCAGCAATAGCAGTAGTTGTAGTCGTAGTGGCATAATCAATAGTAGCAATAGTAGCTGTCATAGTTGTGGTAACAGTAGCAGCGGCAGCAACAATAGTAGTGGCAGTAGTTATAGTTGTTGTAGCAATAGCTATAGTAGGAGTAGTAGAAGTAGTAGTAGTAGTAGCAGTAGCAGTAATAGGAAAACTAGCAGTAGTAGTAGCTGTAGTAGTTGTAGCAAAAATAATAGTAGTAGTAGTAGTAGCAGTACAAGTTGTAGTTGCAGTAGTAGTAGCACCAGTTGTTGTTGTTGTTGTTGTAGTATAGTAGTCGTAGTGTAGTAGTAGCAGCAGCAGCATTAGGAAGATTAGAAGTAATTAGTTAAAGTTGTAGTTATTGTTGTAGTAGTAGTAGGTGTAGATGTAGCAGCAGTAGCAGTAGTGGTAGTAGTAGCAATAGTTGTAGTAGCTGTTGTAACAAAAGTCATAGCTGTAGTAGCTTTATGTGTAGTAGTAGTGGCAGTGGCAATAGCCGTAATAGTTGTTGCTATAGTTGTACTAGCAGTAGTAGTAGTAGCAATAGTAATTGTAGTTGTAGCAATATTAGTAGTAGTAGCGATAGCTATAGCAGAAGTGGTAATGGTAGTAGTAGCACTAGTATCAATCGTAGCAGCAGTAGTAGTAGTAGAAGTGCTTGTAGCAATAATGGCATAGTAGTAGTAGTAGTGGTAGTAGTAGTTGCAGTAGTTTTATGTGTAGTAGTAGCGACAGTAGCCGTTATAGTTGTTTCTGTAGTTGTATTAGCAGTAGTAATTGTAGTTACAGCAACAGTAGTAGTAGTAGCGATAGCTATAGTAGAAGTAATAGTAGTAGTAGTAGCACTAGTAGCAATCGTAGCAGCAGTAGTAGTAGAAGTGGTTGTAGCAATAGTGGCAGCAGTAGTAGTAGTGGTGGTGGTAATAGTAGTAGTAGTAGTAGTAGCAATAGTAGTAGCAGCAGTTGTAGTCGTATGAGAAGTAGTAGTACTTGTTATTATGGCAAAAGTAGTAGTAGCAGTTGTAGTAATTGTTGTTGTTATCGTAGTAGTAGTAGTCATAGTAGTAGCATAAATAGTAGTGGTAGTCATAGTAGTAGTCGTAGTTGTTGCATCAGCAGTAGTAGTAGTAGAAGCAGTAGAACTAGTAGTGGTAGTGGTGGAAGCAGTGGCAGTAGTACCTGTAGTTGTTGCAGTGGTAGTTGTAGCAGAACTAGTAGTAGGAATAGTAGTTGTAGTTGAAGTAGTAGCAGTATAGTTGCAGTAGTAGTAGTAGATGTAGTAGAAGTAGTAGGAGACGTAGTAGTAGTAGTAGTAGTAGTAGTAGTAGTAGTAGTAGTAGTAGTAGTAGTAGTAGTAGTAGCTACAGTAGCAACAGTAGGAGCAGTAATAGTGGTAACAGTAGAGTGTTTGTAGTAGTAGTTGTAGTAGTAGTGGTAGTAGAAGAAGTAGTAGTAGCAGTAGTAGTATTACTATAAGCAATACTTGTGGAAGTAGTACCACCAGTACTAATAGTAGCTGTAATAGTAGCAGCAACAGTAGTAGTAGCCGAAGTAGTTGTACGAGAAGTAGTAGCAGCAATAGTAGTAGCAATTATAGTAGTAGTAGTAGAAGAAGTAGTAGTAGCAGAAGCAGTACTAGTAGAAGTTGTAGTAGCAACAGTTGTAGTGTTGTTGTAGTAGTACTAGTAGTATCAGTAATGCAATAGTAGTAGCAGTAATAGTAGAAGTAGTAGTAGTAACTATAATAGAAGTAGTAGTCATAGTAATAGTAGTAGTAGCAGCAGCAGCCATAGTAGTAGTTGTAATTAGTAGCATTAGCAAAAGTAATAGCTATAGTCTTAGTAGTAGTTGTTGCAGCAATAATGGTAGTAATAGTAATAGTAGTAGTCATAGTATTATTATTATTATTATTATTAGTAGTAGTAGTAGTAGTAGTAGGAGGAGGGTCGGGAGGAGGAGGAGAGGAGTGTAGTAGTAGTAGTCGGAGTAGTAGCAGGGCAGCTAAGCCGTAGTAATAGTAGTAATAGTAGTAGTAGTAGTAATAATAGTAGTAGTAGTATTAGTTGGAGTAGTGGTGGTAGTAGCAGTAGTAGTAGCAGAAGTAGTAGTTGACGAAGTAGCACCAGTAGTAGTAGCACGAGGAGTAGTAGTAGAAGGAGTAGTACCAGTAGTAGTTGTAGTGGTCAGAGTAGTACTAGTAGTAGTCGTATTAGTGGCCACAATTGTAGTAGCCGCATTGGTAGTAGTAGTACCCATAGTAGGAGTCATAGTTGTAGTAGCAGCAGTAGTAGTAGAGTAGTAGTAGCAAATGTTCTAGTCGTAGCAGTAATATTAGCAGTAGTAGCAGTTGTAGTTGCCATGGTCGCAACAGTTCTAGTAGCTGAAGTAGCAACAATAGTGGTAGAAGTCCTAGTATTAGAAGTAGAAGAAGTCATAGTTATTGTTACCTAAGTAGTAGTAGTAGTGTCAGAAGTAGAAGTAGTAGAAATTGCATTAATTATTGTAGCAGCAATAGTAGTACCAATGGTTGTTGGAGTAGTAGGAGCAGTAGTAGTAGTAACAGCAACAACAACAGCAGCAACAGTAGTTGTAGTAATAGTAGTAGTAGTACGAGTCGTAGTAATTGTGGCTCCAATAGTAGTAATGGCTACAGCAGCAGTAGTAGTAGCCGCAACAACAGTAGTAGCTGTTGCAGTAGTAGAAGTAGTAATAGTGCTAGTAGTAGTAGCAGAAGCCATAGTAGTAGTAGTAGCAGCAGCAATAGTAGTAAAAGTAGTACTAGTAGTAGCAGTACTACTACTGGTTATTGTTCTTGTATTAGTACCAGCAACAACAGCAGCAGCAGCAGTAGTAACAACAATAGTAGAAGCAAAAGTAGTAGTAGGAGTAGTTGTAGTAGCTGTAGTAGCATCAGCCGGAGCAATAGTTTTAGTCCTAGTAGCCACAGCCGTAGCAGCTGTACTAGTAGTAGTAGTAGTGCTAGTAGTAGTAGTAGTAGCTATAGTACTAGTGATAGAAGGAGTAGTAGTAGGAGGAGGAGGAGGAGTAGTAGTAGTAGTAGTAACAGTAGTAATAAGTGTAGTAGTTATAATAGTTGTAGTAGTAGAAATAGTAGGAGTAGGAGTAGCAGTTGGAGTATTAGTAGCAGTAATAATAGTAGTGTTAGTAGAATAGGAATAGCAGCAGGAGTAAAAGCAGCAGCAGTAGTAATAAAAGTATGAGTAGTCATAGTAATAGTAGTAGTAGTAGTAGTAGTTGTAGTAGCAATATCTATAGTAGTAGGAGTAGCAATAATTGTCGTACTAGCAGTAGCGGTATTATTAGGGGTAGTAGTGGTACTAGGGGTAGTAATAGTAATAATAATGGCCGCAATAGTAATAGTAGTAGTGGTAGTATCCGTTGTAGTAGTTGTAGTAGTAGAAGTAGTGAGAGTAATAGCAGCAGCAGCAGTAGTACTAGTAGCAGCAATAACTGTAGTAGTTGTGCTAGTAGTAGTAGTTGTACAAGAAGTTGTTGTAGCGCCAGTAATAGTTGTAGCAGTAGTAGTAATAGTAGGAGCAACCCTAGTAGTAGTAGAAGTAATACTAGTAGTAGTAATATTATTGTAGTAATAGTAGTAGTAGGAGAATTAGTAGCAGCAGCAGCTGTAGTATTAGCAACAACAACATCATCGGGAGTAGTAGTGGTAGTTGTAGTTGTAGTAGTAGTAGCAGCAGCAGTAGTCGCATGAGTAGCTGAAGTAGTAGTAGCAGCAGCAGTTGTAGTAATAACAATAATAGTTGTTGTTGTTGTAGCAGTAGTAGTAGCAGCATTAGTCGGAGCACTAGTAGCAGTACTAGTAGTAGTTGTAGCAATCAGAGTAGTTGTAGCACTAGTAGTAGTAGTTGTTGAAGTAGTACTAATAGTAGTAGAAGCAATAGTAGTAGACTTAGTAGCAATAGTAGTAGTAAAAGTAGTTGTACTAGTAGTAGTGGTAGTAGTAGTAGTAATAGTAGTAGTAGTATTAGTAGTTATAATAGTAGTGGTTGTTGGAGGAGTTGTAGTACTAGTTGTTGCTGTTGGAGTAGTAGTTTAGTAGTAGTAGTAGTAGTAGTAGTAGTAGTAGTAGTAAGAGTAGTTGTTGTTGTAGTAGTAGTAGTAGTAGCAGTAGCAGCAGTAGTAGTAGTATAGTAGTAGTAGGAGTAGTAATAGCAGTAGTAATAGTAGTAGTTGTAGCAGTAGAAGTAGCAATAGCAGTGGTACTAGTTGTTGCTATTGTTGTTGTAGTAGTAGTCATTGTAGTAGTTGCAGCAGGAGTTGTGGTTGTATTAGCAGTAGTAGTTGTGGTAGCTATAGTAGAGGAAGTAGTAGCAGTAGCAGTAGTAATACTAATAATAGTAGTAGTAGTTGTAGTAGTAGTAGCAACAGCAGCAGCATTGGTAGTAGTGGGTGTAGCAGCAGCAGTAATAGTAGCATTAGTATTAGTTGAAGTAGTAGTAGTAGTCGCAGAAGAAATAGTAGTAAGAGTATTAGTAGGAGTGATTATCGTAGTACTAGCAGTAGTACTAGTTGTTGTAGTAAAAGTAGAACTAGTAGTAGGAGTAGCAATAGAAATAACATCATTTGAAGCAGTAATAGGAGTGGAAGTAATAGCAGGAGTGCTAGTGGTAGTGGTAATAGTAGTAGCAGGAGTAGCAATAGAAGTAGTAGAAGTAGTTGTATTTGTCATAGTAGTAGTATTTGTCACAATATTAGTAGCAATTGTAGTAGCAGTAGTAATAGTAGTAGTAGAAGTAGCGGCAATAGTAGTTGTAGCTGTAGTAATAGTAGTAGTAGTAGAAGTAGTAGTAATAGGAGTAGCAGTAGTAGCAGCAGCAGTAGTAGCAGTAGTAGTTATTGTTAGTTTTCGAGAAGTCATAGTAGTAGTAGTAGAAGTAGTAGTAATAGTAGTATTTGTTGTTGTAGTTGTAGTACTAGTAGGAGAGTAGTAGTAATAGTAGTAGTAGTTGTTGTAGTAGTAGTAGTAGCAGTAGTAGTAGCAGTGGCAATAGCAATAGTTCTAGTAGTGCTACTAGTAG
>RXID01015282.1:0-56171 GCA_005019695.1 Trichopus zeylanicus subsp. travancoricus | reverse complement strand
ACTACTACTACTACTACTACTACTACTAATATGACTACAACTCCTCCTCCTACTACAACTATCACTAATACTACCATTACTCCCCCTACTACTAATGCTACTATTACTGCAACACCTACTGATATTCCTACCGCTACTACTGCTAATACTACTACTACTACAATAACTACTACTAGTGCTGCTGCAACTACTACTACAGCTACTCCCACTACCGCTCATACTACTGCTCCTACTCCTACACCTACTACTACAACTACTACTACTACAACAACAACAACAACAACTACTACTACTACTACTACTACTCCTCCTACTACTACTACTACTACTACTACTACTACTACTACTTCTACTACTTCTACTACTACTACTACTATTACTACTACTTCAATAACTACCACTACAAAAACCACTTCTACTAGAGCTACTCCTACTACTACTACTTCTACTACTATGGCTATTGCCACCGCTACTACTACGGCTACTACTACAACTACTAATACTACTGCTGCTGCTGCTGATGCTGCTACTTTTACTACTACTACTATTACAACTACTACTACTACTACCTCAACTATCAAAACCACTACTAATACTACAACTACTCCTACTAGTACTAATGCTATGACTACTACTACTACTACCACCACTACAACAACAACTACTACTACTACTACTAGTACAGCAACTTCTACTGTTACAACTACAGCTACTAATGCTGCTACTACTACTACTACTACTACTACTACAATTGCTACTACTACTACTACAACTGCTATTATGCTACTACTACTATTGTTACTACTACATCTACTTCTATTGCAGCTACTACTGCTACTACTAGTACAACAACAACTACTAGTACAACTACTACAACTATAACTACAACAACAACAACTACTACTACCACAACAACGACAACTAGTACAACTAATATAACTATTACAACTTCTCCTACTACTACTACCACTTCTACTACTACTAGAACTACTATTGCTAGTACTACAACTGTAGCTGCTGCTGTTGCTATGACTACTACTATTATCACTATTGCTTTTACTACTACTACAACTACTACTCCAGCTACTACTACTACTACTGCTACTACTAACACTACTAGTACAACAACTTATACTATTGCTATACTGCTTGTGCTACTACTACTGCTGCTGCTACTACTACTGCTACAACAACAACCACTACTACTACTACTACTTCTACTATCGGTTCTATTCCAACTACCATGACTACTAATAGTGCTTCTGCCACAACAACTCTAACAACTGCTACTACTATAACTACTACCACTACTACTACTATGAATACTACTACTACAATAACTTCTACTACTACTACTACTACTATTCCTACTACTACTACTAATTCTCCTACTACAACTACCACTACTATTACTTCACCTACTACTACTATGGTTACCACTACTACATCTAATACTATTTCTACAACTATTACTACAACTGCTACTACAGCTAGTACTACTACTACTACAACAACAACAACAACAACAACAACAACAACAACAACTACTACTACTACTACTACTACTACTACTACACTAATGCTACTAGTACTACCTCTACTACTACTACTTCTACTACTGCTACCACAACTACTGCTAATAAAACTACTGCTACTACTATAACAATTGCTACTACTGCAATAGCTACTGCTACTACGGCTACTGCTGCAACTATTGCTGCTAATACTACTACTGCAACTCCGACAACTACTACTACTTGTAGTACAGTTGCTACTACTACTTCTACTATCACTGCTACAACAAATAGTACTGCTACTGCTGCTCCTACTTTTGCTACTGTTGCTACTAGTACTAATATTACTACTGTTGCTACTGCTACTACTGTTACTACTAGTGCTACTCCAAGTACTACTCTTATTATTACTACTACTACTACTATTACTACTACTACTACTACTACTACTTCTACTCCTGCTGTTGCTACTGGTATTGCTACTGCTACTAATGCTGCTGCTACTACTACTACCTCTACCACTATTATTCCTACTACTGCAACTAATACTACCACTATTAATTCACATACTACAACTACTACTTCTACTTGTACACCTACTACTACTGCTATTACTATTCTTATTACAACTAGCACTAGTACTCCTAACACTTCTACCACTACTACTACTACTACCACCACTACTACCACCACTTCTACTGCTACTACTACAACTATTACTACTATTACTACTACTACTACTACTACTACCACCACTACTACTACTACTAATACGACTGCTATTGCCATTGCTACTGCTGCTACTACTACTACCACTACTACCACTAATACTACCACTGCTACTACTACTACTAAAACAACAACAACAACAACTACCACTAGTACTACTATTATTACTGCTACTTCTCCTACTACTACAACTACTGCTACCACAACTACTATTACTACCACTACTACTAACCCTTCTACCACTACTTCTACTACTACTAATACTAGTAATTCTATTTCTTCCCCTATTACTACTTGTAGTACTACTACGTCTACTACTTCGCCTGCAACAACCACTATTGCTGCAACTATAATTGCTATAACTACTTCTACAACTACTACTACAAGTAGTACTACTACTCTTACTGTTACTATTGCTGCTATGACTAATACAAGTATGACTGCAACCATTACTGCTACTACTACTAATACTACTTCTACTACTTCTACAACTATTACTGCTGCTACAACTACTATTACTTCTTTTCCTACTACTACTACTACTACTTCTACAGCTATTGCTACAACTCAACTTCGCCTACTACTGCTACTACAACATATACCACTACTACTACTACTGCATGTACTGCTACTACAACTTCTGCTACTACTACTACTACTTCTACCACTACTACTACTGCTATTGCTGCTGCTGCTTCTACTACTGCTACTGCTTTTACTACTACTATTAGTACTCCTGCTACAATAACAACTGCTACTACTACTAACACTACTAGTAAAAGAACTTTCACCGTTACTACTACTGCTAGTGCTACTACTACTACAACTACTACCACAGCTACCTCTACAACTAC
Organism: Trichopus zeylanicus subsp. travancoricus; assembly: GCA_005019695.1. Taxonomy (NCBI): domain Eukaryota; kingdom Viridiplantae; phylum Streptophyta; class Magnoliopsida; order Dioscoreales; family Dioscoreaceae; genus Trichopus; species Trichopus zeylanicus. The sequence goes on along the minus strand of RXID01015282.1, from coordinate 53,074 downwards.
TACAACTGCTACTTCTACTACTACTACTATTTCTACTACTACTAATAGTGCTATTTCAACCACTTTTGAAGTAACTACAACTACTACAACTCCTACAACAACTACCACTATGAATACTACTACTACAATAACTTCTTCTACTACTACTACTACTATTACTACTACAACTACTACTATTACTTCGCTGAATACTACTACTACTACTACTACTGCTAGTTCTGCTACCACTACTACTACTACTACTACTACTACTACTACTACTGCTACTGCTACTAGTACTAGTACTACTACTACTACTACTACAACTATGTTAATGCTACTAGTACCAATTCTACTACTACTTATACTGCTACTACCACTACTATCACCACAACAACTACTGTGAATGCTGCAATAACTACTGCTAATAGAACCACTATAATTGCTACTACTATTGCTACTTCTACTATAGCTCCCACTTCTACTTTAGCTATTACTACAATAATAACTACTACTGCTACTACTATATTGCTACTACGGTTGAAGTAGTTGTCACAGTTTAGTAGCAGTAGTCATAGGAGTAATAGTAGTAGTAGAAGCAGTAGTAGTCTAGTAGTAGTAGTAGTAGTAGTAGTAGTAGTAGTAGTAGTAGTAGTAGTAGTAGTAGTAGTAGTAGTAGTAGTAGTAGTAGTAGGCGAAGTAGAGCAGTAGCATTACTAGTAGTAATATTGACAACTACAGTAGTAGTAGCTATAGGATAAGTAGTAGGAGTAGTAGTAGTTGTTATAGGAGTTGTATTGTTAGTTGTTATTGTTGTAGGAAATGTAGTACTAGTTGCAGTAGTAGTAGTTGTGGTTGTAGCACTAGTAGTAGAAGTAGTAGCGAAAGTAGCAATCGTAGTAGCAGTAGTTGTACTATCAGTAGCAGTAGAAGTAGTAGTTGTAGCAGTAGTAGTAGCAGCAGCAATAGTATTAGTAGTAGTAGCAGTACTAGCAGTAGTACTGGCGGTAAAAGTAACAGTAGCGATAGCAATTATCGTAGTAGTAGTAGTAGTAGTAGTAGTCTCATAGTAGCTACAGTAGTAGTAGTAGTAGCAGTATCATCAGTCGTTGTAGCAGTAATAGTAGTAGTAGGAGAAGTAGTAGTAGTAGTAGCATTTGTAGTAGTCGTAATAATAGTAATAGTAGTACCTATTGTTATAGTAGGAGAAGTAGCAGCAGTAGCAGTTGTATTAGCAGTAATAGTAGTAGCAATAGTAGTAGCAAAAGCGGTAGTAGTAGTAGTAGTATTAATAGCAAAAGTATTAGTAGTAGTAATAATAGTAGTAGAAGTAGTAGTAGTATTAGTAGTAGTAATAGTAGTAATAGTGGTAGTAGGAGCAGTAAAAGTGCAAGTACCAGTGGAAGCAGCAGCAGCAGTAGCTGCAACAGTAGTAGTAGTTGCAGTAGTAGTAGGAGGAGGAGTAATAGTAGTATGAGCAACAGCAGCAGTCGCAGCAGCAGCAGCAGCAGTAGTAGTAGTATAGTAGTAGTAGTAGTAGCAGTAGCAGTAGTAGTAGTAGTAGCAATAGTCATAGTAGCAGCAGCAGTTCTGATAAGTTAGTACGAGTAGTGCTTTGTTAGTTTTCGTAGTAGTAACAGTAGTATTTAGATAATGTAGTAGTCTTTGAAGTAGTAGTAATAGTAGTTGTAGTAGTATTATTTGTAGCAATTATAGAAGTTATAGTGTAGTAGAAATAGTAGTAGTAGCAGTAGTAGCTATAGTTGTAGCAGTAGTAGAAATAGTAGCCACTATAGTTGAAGTAGCTATAAAAGCTATCATAGCAATAGTAGTAGTAGTAGTAGTAGTAGTAGTAGTAGTAGTAGTAGTAGTAGTAGTAGTAGTAGTAATAGTGACAATAGTATCATAAGACGGAGTAGTAATAGTAGTACTGGAAATAATATTAATAGTCATACTAGCCATACTAGTAGTAGCAGTGGTAGTTGTAGCAACAATTGTATTAGTAGGAGTAGCAGTTGTAGTAGTAGCAAAGGTGGGAGCCATAGTAATAGTTGTAGTAGATGTAGTAGCAGTAGCAGAAGTAGTAGAAGTTCTAGTAGTATTATTCGTAATGGCAGTTGTAGCAGTATTAGTTGTTGTGGTAGTAGTAGAACATGTAGCAGTTGTAGTAGTAGAAGCTATAGTAGTAGTAGTAGCCATAGGAGTAATGGTTGTAGTACTTGTAGTAGTAGTAGTTGTTGTTGTAGCAGTAGCAGCAGCAGTAGTAGTAGCCATAGAAATTTTAGTGGCAGTCAAATTAGTGGTAGCAGCAGTGGCAGTAGTAGTAGTAATAGAAGTAGTTGTTGTTGTTGTAGCAACAGTAGCAGTAGTAGCAGTAGTAGTTGAAGTAATAGTAGTAGAAGTAGCTATTGTAGTAGTAGTTATTGTAGTGGTAGTAGTGGTAGTAGTAGTAGTAAGCTTAGTAGTCGTAATAGTTGTAGTTGTAGTAGTTGTAGCAGTAGTAGTTGACGTAGAAGTAGCAGTAGTAGTTGAAGTAGAAGTAGTTGTAGTTGTAGTTGTGGTAGAGGTAGCAGAAGTAGCGAAAGTAATAGTAGTTGTAGAAGTCATAGTAGTAGCGACAGTAGTAGTAAAAGTAGTAGCGAAAGTGGTAGTAGCAGCAGTGATAGCAGTCATACCATCCTTAGTAGTAGTAGAAGTAGTAGCAGAAGTCATAATAGTAGCATTAATAGTTGTAGTAGTAGTAATAGCATCAATAGTTTCCGCGAAAGTAGTAGTAGTGGTGGTAGTAATTAGAGGACTAATAACAGTAGTAGTAGGAGTAACAATTATGGTAGTAGTAGTAGAAGTAGTAGGAACAGCGGTAGTAGTAGTAGTAGGAGTAGTAGCAGCAGTAGTAACATAAACAGCAGTAGTAGTAGTAGGAGTAACAACAGCAGTGGTAGTTGTAAAAGTAGTAGGAGCAGGAGTAGTAGTTGTAGCAGTAGTTGTAGTAGTAGTTGCAATAGTAGGAGACATAGGTGGTAGCAGTAGTAGATGTAGTAGGAGCAGGAGTAGTAGTTGTAGTAGTAGCAGTCGTAGTGGGAGTACTAGCAGTAGTAGTAGTAGTTGGAGCGATATTAGTGGATGTAGTAGCTTCAACAATCATAGTAGTAGGAGAAGCAGTAGTAGTAGTAGTAGTAGGAGTAGAAATTGTTGTTGAAAGAGCTATAGCGGTAGTAGCAGGAGTTGCAGAAGCAAAAGTAGTAGAAGTCATAGTAGTAGCTGGAGTATCAGTACAAAAAATAATTATAGTTGTAGTAGTAGTGTAGCTGGAGTACTAGTAGTAGTGGTTGTCTTGGTAGTAGTAGTAATAGTCGTAGCAGTAGTAGTAGTAGTAGCAATAGCAATAGTGGTAGTTGTAGCCACAGTAATTATAGTAGTAGAAGTAGCATTAGCAGTAGGCACGGTAGGAGTGGTATTAGTTGTAGTTGTAGTAGTAGTAGTAGCATTTGCAGAGGGAGCAATAGTAGTAGTTGTAGCAGAAGTAGAAGTAGTAGTAGTACCAGTAGTAGTAGCAGTAGTAGTCGCAATAGTAGTAGAAGCAGTAGTTGTAGTAGTTGGAGAAGTCGCAGTAGTAGCCACAACAGCTGCAGTGGTAGTAGTATTAGTAGTAAAAGTAGTAGCAGTAGAAATATTAGTTGGAGTAGTAGTAGCCGCACTAGCAGTAGCAGTCGTACTTATAGTAGTAGCGATAATAGTAGTAGTAGCAGTAGTAGCATCAGTAGTAGTTGTACTAGTAGTAGTTTCAATAATTGGGGCAGTAGTAGTAGTTGTTGTAGCAGTCGTAGTATTGGTAGAAGAAGTAGTAGTAGCAATAGCAATTATAACAGCAATAGTTGCAGTAGTCGAAGCAGTAGTTGTAGTAGCAGTAGCAGTAGTAGCAGCAGTAGTACTAGTAATAGTTGGAACAGAAGTAGCAGTTGTATTAGTATTAGTACTAGTGGTAATAGTACTAGTAGCAGTAGTAGTAGAAGTTATAGTAGTAGCAACAGCAGTAGTTGTTGTAGCCATAGCAGTTGTAGTAGTACTAGTAGTGGTAGTAATAGTTGAAATAGTAGTAGTCGTAGTAGTAGTAGTAATAGTAGTAGCAGTTGTAGTAATAGTAGTAATAGTTGTTGTTGTAGTGGTAGCAGTTGCAGTAGTAGTAGTTGTAGTAGTAGTAGTAGTAGTCGTTGTAGTAGTAATAGTAGTAGTCGTAGTAGCAGTAGTAGTAGCAGTAGTGGTAGTAAGAGTTGCAGTTATAGCAGTAGTCGTAGTGGTAAGACTAATAGTAGTAATAATAGTAGTAGTTGTAGTAGTAGTTGTAGTAGTAGTTGTAGTAGTAATAGTAGTAGAAGTAGTTGTAGCAATAATAGTAGTAATATGAGTAATAGTACGAGTTGTAGTAGTAGTGGTATTAGTAGTAATAGGTGTTGTAATAGCACAAGTCATAGTAGCAATAGTAGTCCTAGTTGCAGTAGTTGTGGTAATAGTTGCAGTAGTAGTAGTAGTAGCAGTAGTAGTAGCCGTCGCAATAGTAGTAGTAGTTGTTGTTGTTGTAGTAGTAGTAGTATCAGTAGTCGTAGTAGTAGCAGTAGTAACGGTAGTAGTACTAGTAGTTGTAGCTATAGTAGTAGGAGTGGTTGTTGGTGTTGTTGTTGTTGTAGTAGTAGTAGTAGTATTTGTAGTAGCAATAGTAGTAGTTGTAGCAGCAGTAGTAGTAATTGCAGTAGTAGTAGTACTAGTCCTACTTCTACACCTACTCCTAGTACTTCCACTACTACTTCTACTACACTTCCACCAACTCCTACTACTACTTCTAATCCAACTATTGCTATTAATATTCCTACTACTACTACTACTCCAACTCCTACTGCTACAACAACTACTACTACTACTACCCCTACTGTAACTACTACAACTCCTATTACTACCCCTACGCCAACTCTGACCACTACTACTACTACTAATACTACTACTACTACTACTTCTACTTCCACTACTACTACTACTACTAGTAGTACAATTACTACTACTACTACCACAACTACTACTACTACTATTGGTACCGCTACTACAAATAATAAAACAACTACAACTACTACACCTACTACTCCTATTGCTATTGCTACTGCTGTTGCTGCTACTACTACTACTACTACTACTACTACTACTACTACTGCTGCTGCTGCTGCCGCTACTACTACTACTACTACTGCTACTACTATTACTTATACTACAACTCCAGCTAATCTTGCTACTACTACTGCAGCTCCTACTCCTACTCCTGCTGACACTACTACTACTACTACTACTACTACTACTACTACTACGGCTCTACTACTACTCCAACTCCTATTGCTCCTACTACTACTTTTGCCACACGTACTCCAGCTGCGATTACGCCAACTACTACTCCTACTCCAACTCCTACTATAGCTACTGCTACAACTACTACAGCTACCACTACAACAACAACAACAATAACAATAACAATGACTATTACTACTACTACTTCTAATAGCAATAAAATTGCTACTACCGGTACTCCAACTACTACTACTACTAATACTGACACCACCACCACCACCACTACTACAACTACTACTACTACTACTACTAATTCTAACAGTCCACCTTGTACTTCTACTACTACTATTACTACTACTACTACTCCTACTACTACTACACCTAACACTCCTAAAACTTCTATGACTACCAACTAGTCCTAACACTCCAACAACATCTATGACTACAACTCCTCCTCCTACTACTTCTACACTCCTCCTACTACTATTACTACAACTGCTACTTATCCTACTACTAGTACTGCAACTACTATTACTTCTACTACACTACTACTACTACTACTACTACTACTACTACTACTACTCCTGCTACTAGGACTAATACTACTACTTCTACTACTACTACTTCTACTACTTCTACTATTACTTCACCTACTGCTACTACTACTGTTACCACTGCAATTGCTACTACAACTACTACTACAGCTACTACTCCCACTGCAACTGCTACTACACCTACTATTACTGGTGCCGCTACTACTACTGCTGCTCCCACAAGAACAATAATTACTACTACTACGACAACTTCTATCGCTATTGCTACCACTGCTACTATAACCTATACTACAGCTACAACTATTGCTGCTGCTATGGCTACTGCTACTACTACTCCTACTACTTCTACTACTTCTATACTAACTATTGTTACTGTTACTACTACTACTATTGCTACTATTATTACTATTACTACTGCTGCTCCTGCTACTACTACTGCTATTGCTGCTGCAACTACAACTGTTACAACTACAACTACTACTACTACTACTACTTGAGCTACTACTACTATTACTACTACTATAACTACTACTACTACAAGTAGTGATTTTACAACAAGTACAACAACAACAACTACTTCTACTACAATTACTACAACTACTACTACTACCACCACAGCTTCTACCATCGCTACTACTAGACCTACTACTACTGCTACTACTACAACTACTACTAGTACCACTACTACAACTGCTACAACTGCTACTACTCCCTCAACTACTACTATTGCCGCCGCCACTACCACAACTACTACTACTGCTTCTACTATTACTACTACTACTCCTACTATTCCTACTACTATTACAACTATTACAACAACTTCGACTACTTTGTCTACTACTACTAATGTTGCTACTGCTACAATAGCTTCTACTACTACTAATGCTACTACTACAATTGGTTCTACTACCATCACTACCACTACTGCTACGGCTGCCACTTCAACTACTACTGTTGCTACGGCTACCACTACTGCTACCACTGCTATTGCTACTACTACAACTGCTACTACTAACGCAAAAACTATTGCTACTACTACAGCTGCTGTTGCTAATACTACTACTACTATTCCTACTCCAACTCCTCCTCCTACTACTACTCCTATTCCAACTCCTACAACTACTGCTACTCCCACCCAAACTTGTACTACTACTACTACAACAATAACAACAACAACTACTACTACTAGGTACTACTACCACTACGAATCCTACTCCAACTCCTACTACTACTATACTCCTACTACTACTACCACTACCCCTACACCAACTACTACTATTCCTACTCGAACTCCTAGAGCAACTACTACTACTACTACCACCACCACCACCACCACCACCACCAATACAACAACAACTACTACTATTACAACCACTAATACTACTCCTACAACTACTAATACTCCTACTATGATTACTAATACTACCGACACCACCACCACCACCACTACTACTAATACTACTATTAGTACTACCACCACAACTACTGCTGCTACAACTACTACTATTACTACTGCTATCAACTACCACTTGTACAAATACTACCACAAATATACAACTACTACTGCAGCTGATTCTGCAACAGTTGCTAGTAGTAGTTGTAGTAGTAGTAGTAGCAGTACTAGTAGTAGTTCTAGTAGCAACAGCAGTAGTAGTATTAGTAGACTACTACTCCCATTCCTACTCCAACTCCTAGTGCTACTATTACTCCTACTACTGCTACTACTACTATGACTATTCCTACTCCAACTCCTACTCCTACTTCTACACCTACTACTACTAATACTACTACTACTACTAATAGTATTACAATAACTACTGCTGCTACTACTACTACTACTACTACCAACACTACTACTCCTACTACTACTACTACTACTATTACAACTACTAATACCAATTATACTACTACTGCTGCAACTACTACTACTGCCACTACTACAATAATAAATACTACTACTACAACAACAACTACTAATACTACTATTATTACTACTACAACTACTAATACTAATAGTACTACTACTACCACTACTACTACTACTACTACTACTACTACTACTACAACTACTCCGACTACACCTACTACTATTGTTATTGCTACTTCTGCTACTGCAACCACTACTACTACTCATATGGCTACTGCTACGGCTACTACCACTACTGCTCCTATCAATACCACTACAACAACTGCTACTACAAATACTACAACTACTATTGGTACTACAAGTACTTCCGCTACTACTACTACAACTACTACTAGTACTCCTACTCCAACCCCGACAACTACTACTACTACTACTACTTTTTCTACTACTACTACTATTACTATTACTACTACTACTACTATTACTTCTAATACGACTATTAATGCTAGTACATCTACTACAACTACTAATACTACTGGTGCTACTACTACAACAATAACTCCTATAGCTACCACTACTGCTTCTACAACTACTACTATTGTTGCCACTGCTGCTGTCGCTGCTACTACAACTACTACTACAATAACTACTACTACTCCTACGACTACTACCAATACTACTAATACTACTACTTCCACTTCTTCTACTACTACTATTACTGTCGCTAGTGCTACTGCTACTACAACAACCACTAGTACTACTACCACTACTGCTACTACTAATATGACTACTACTCCTACAACAACAACAATAATGACAACAACAACTGCTACTTTTACTACTTCTACTATTAAAACTACTGCTACTACCACTCCTACTACTACCACTATTACTACGGCTACTACTACTACTACTAATGCCACTACTACTACTTTGGCAACTACTAGAACTAGTACCACTACTACTAATACTACAACAACTACTACTGCTATCACTACTTCTACAATGACTACTAATATGACTACACTACTACTACTACCACTACTATGGCTACTTCTACTTCTACTACTGCAACTACTACGGCAACTACTACTACCCCAACTACTACTACAACCACTATTACTAGTATTACTTCTACTCATACAACTATAACTATCACTATAACTAATACTACTACTACCACTGCTACAACTACTCGTACTGCTTCTACTACTACTATTACTAATACAACTACTACTACTGCAGCTACTACTACTATTTCTACTACTACTACAACTACTACTACTACTGCTACTACTTAAACTACTACTCCTACTCGTACTACTACTACTATTGTTGCAGCTACTGCTACTACTTCTATGACTACTACTACTTCTACTACTCCTATTCCTATTACTACAACTACTCCTACAACAACTACTACTACTCCTACTACAACTAATACTACTTCTTCTGCTACTACTACAACTACTTCTACTACTACTACTTCTAATAATACTATTCCACGTGCTACTCCTACTACTACTTCTTCTACAGCTTCTACTACCACTACTTCTACTAATATGACTAAAACTCCTCATCCCCATACTACTACGACTAATACTACCATTACTCCACTTGCTACTAATACAACTATTACTCCAACACCTTTTACTATTCGTACTACTACTTATGCTAATACTACTACTACTACAATAGCTGCTACTAAAATAACAACTACTACTACTACTGTTGCTGTAACTACTACTACATCTACTCCTACAACTACTCCTATTCCTACTCCTCCTGCACCTAGTCCTTCTATTAATACTACTACTACTACTACTTCTACTACTAGTAGTAGCACTTCTACTACTGCAATTATGACTACTAGAACCACTGCTACTTTTACTGCTAAATCTACTGCTACTGCTACTGCTACAACTACTATGACAACTACAACTACTAATGCTACAGCTGCTGCTACTCATACTACTATTACTACCACTACCACTACTACTACTACTACCACAACTACTGTTGCTGCAACTACTACTACTACTACTACTACTTTTGAAAGCATTACTGCTATGACTACTACTACTGCAACAAGAACAACCTCAACTACTACTACTACAACAACTAACACTACTAGTATAACAACTTCTACTTTTACTAATACAACTACTGCTATTACTACTACAACAACAACAACAATAATAATAATAACTACAACTACTACTAACACTACTAGTACACCAACTTATATTGTTACTACTATAGCTACTTCTACTACTATTGCTAGTACTACTTCTGCTTCTACTTCTGCTACTATAACAAGTTCTACTGCTACTACTACTATAATGACAACTACTACTACAAGTACTACAACTACTACTACTACAACTACAACTAATAAAACTACTACTAATATGACTACTACAACTACAACAACTTCTACTAATACTATTACTACTACTACTACTATTACACCTCCTACTACTCCTACTTCTATTATGACTATTGCTACTACTACTACTACTATTATTACTTCACCAACTACTACTACTACTGCTACTACTAGTAGCCATATTATCGATAGGAGCAATAATAACAGTACTAGTAGTCATATTATTGATAGGATGAGCAGCAGTAGTAGTAGAAGTAGTAATAGTAGTAGTAGAAGTAATAGTAGTCGTAGTAGTAGTTGAAGTAGTAGTAGCAGTAGTAGTAATAGTAGTAGTAGTAGTAGTAGTAGTAGTAGTAGTAGTAGTAGTAGTAGTCATGGCAAACATAGTAGTAGTAGAAGTTGTAGCAATAGTAGTAATTATAGTGGTAGTAGTAGCAAAAGTAGTAATAGAAATAGTAGTTGCCACTATACTAGTAGTAGCTATATTTATAGTAGCAATAGCAGAAGGGGCATAAGAACTAGTAGTAGAAGTTACAATTACAATTGCAGTAGTAGTAGTAGTAGGGATAGTAGCAGTAGCAATAGGAGTATTGCTAGTAAAAATATTAGTAGTTGTAGTTGTAGTAAGAGTAGCAGTAATAGTAGCAGTAGGAGTAAAAGAAATAGTAGCAATAGTAATAGTACTAGAGCAGCAGCAGTAGTTGTAGTGGTAGCAGCAGCAGTAGTAGTAGTAGGAGCAGTCATAGTAGTATTAGTAGTAGTAGTAGTAGTAGTAGCCTAGCACTAGTTGCAGTAGTAGCAGTTGTGGTAACAACTTTAGTTGTAGCAGTAGCAGTTGTAATAGTAGTTGTAGTAGTAGTAGTAGTCATAGAAGTAGTAGAAGTAGTAGTAGCAGAAGTAGTAGCCGCAGTGGCAGCATCCGTAGCACTAGCAGGAGCAGTAGTAGTTGCAGAAGTAGTTGTCGTAGTAGTAGAAGAACTTGTACTAGTAGTAATAGAAGCAACAGTACTGATAGCATCAGTGATAGTAGTAGCAGTAGAATCAATAGCAGTAGTAGCAATAATAGTAGTAGTAGCAGAAGTAGTAGCCGCAGCAATAGCATCCGCAGCACTAGCAAGCAGTAGTAGTTGCAGAAGTAGTTGTAGTAGTAGTAGTAGTAGAAATTGTAGTAATAGTAGTAGAAGCAATAGTATCGATTCCTTCAGTGATAGCTGTAGCAGTAGAATCAATAGCAGTAGTAGCAATAATAGCAGTAGTAGTAGTAGGAGGAGGAGGAGTAGTCAAAGTAGTACTAGTAGTAGTAGTAGTAGTAGTAGTAGTAGTAGTAGTAGTAGTAGTAGTAGTAGCCGTAGTTGAAGTAGTTGTAGCAAGAGTAGTAGTAGTAGTGGCAATAGTAGCTGTAGTAGCATGGGGTGTAGTAGAAGTTGTTTGTAGTAGCAGTAGTAGTAGCAAAAGTAGCAGTACTAGTAGGAGCTGTAGTCGTGGTAGTAGAAGCAGAAGTAGTAGCAGCAACAATAGTAGTAGTACTATTAGCAGCAGCAGTAGAAGTAGCAGTAGTAGTAGGACTGGTAGTAGTTGGCGAAGTAGTAGTAGTGGTAGTAATATTAGTAGTATTAGCAGTAGCATTAGTAGCAGGAGTAGCAATAGTACTAGCAGTAGTAGCAGTAGTTGTATTAGCAGTAGCAATAGTAGCAATAGTAGTTGTAGTCTTAGTAGTAGTAGTAGTCATAGTAGTAGTAGTTATAGTAGAAGTAGTAGTAGCATTAGTAGTAGTAGTAGTAGTACTAGTAGTAGTAGTACTAGTAGTAGTAGTACTAGTAGTAGTAGTAGTAGTAGTAGTAGTATTAGTAATATTAGTAGGAGTAGAATTAGTAGTTGTAGTAGTAGAAGTAGGAGCAGAAGTGGTAGTAGAAGTAGTAGTAGTAATAGTAGCAGTAGTAGCAGTTGTAGCAGAGGTAGTGGTAGCAGTAGTAGCAGAAGTAGTAGTAGCAGCAGTAGTTGTTGTAATTGTAGCGGTCGTAGCAACCGTAATTGTAGTAGAAGTAGTGGTAGTAGTAGAAGCAGTAGCAGTTGTAGTAGCAGCAGTAGTAATAGCAACTATGGTAGCTACAGTTTTAGTAGTAGTAGTGGTCGTGGTAGCAATAGCAGTAGTGGTAGTAGTAGGAGCTGTCGAAGAAGTTGTAGTTCGAGTAGTAGTGGGAGAAGTAGTAGCAGTAGTAAGAGTAACAGTAGCAGCTATCGTAGTAGAAGTAGTTCTAGTAGCAGTAGCAGTAGGAGTATTTGCAGTAGCATTAGTGGTTGCAGTAGTAGTAGTAGTTGGAGTAGTCATAGTAGTAGCAGGTGCAGTAGTAGTAGTAATAGTAGCTATAGTAGTCGGAGTAGTAGAAACAGTAGTAGTAGTAGTTAGATTAGAATTACTAGTAGCAGTAGTACTAGCAGTTGCCATAGTAGAAGTAGTAGTAGTGGCAGTAGTAGTAGCAGTATCACTCGTAATAATAATAATTGTAGTAGTAGTAGTAGTAATAGTAGTAGTAGTAGTAGGAGTAGTGGTAGTAATAGTAGCAGTAGGAGTAGAACAAATAATAGCACCAATAATAGTAGTACGAGCAATCATAGTAGTATTTGTAGTTGTAGTTGTAGTAGTAGTAGGTGGAGCTGTAGTAGTAGTATTAGAAGTAGTAGCGGTAGTAGTAGTAGCCACAACAGTTGTAGCAGTAGTATTAGTTGCAATAGTAGCAGTTATAGTAGTAGTAGTTGTTGTAATAGTTATAATAGTAATAGCAGTTATAGTAGTAGCAGTTGTTGTAGGAGTACGAGAAGTAGAGTAGTAGTAGTAGCAGCAGCAGTAGCAGTAGTAGTTGTAGTTGTAGTAGTAGTAGTGGTAGGAGTAGTAGTAGTAGTAGTAGTAGAAACATTAGTATTAGTAGCAGTAGTAGTAGTTAGGGAAGTAATAGTAGTTGTAGTAGAGGCAATAGTACTACTGGTATTAGGAGTCGTAGCAGTAGTGATTGTAGCAGTAATAGTAGTAGTATTGGTAGCAATTATAGTAGTAGTAGAACTAGTTGTAGGACTAGTAGCAGTAGTAGCAGTCATAGAAGGAGTGGTAGTAACAGAAGTAGTAGTAGTAGCAGTAATAGTTTTTGTTGTTGTAGCAGCAGGAGTAGTAGCAGTAGTAGTTGTAATAGTTGGAGCAAAAGTAGTAGTCATAGCAGTAGTTGTTGTAGTAGTAGTATTTATAGTAGAAGTAATCGTAGTTGAAGTTGTAATAGTAGTAGCATTAATAATAGAAGTTGTTGTTGTTGTAGTAGTAGTAGAAGCAGTAGTAGCAGTAGTAATAGTGGAATCAGTAGTAGTTGTAGCAATAATTGCAGTAGTAGCAGTAGTAGTTGTAGGAGTAGTAGAATTAGTAGTAGTAGTAGTAGCAAAAGCAGTAGTAGTAGTAGTAATAGTAATAGTACCTATAGTAGTAGTAGCATTAGTAGAAACTTTAGCAGTAGTAGCAGTAGTAGTAATAATAGGGGAAGTAATAGTTGTTGTAGTAGTACTGGTAGTAGTAGTGGTGGTAGGAGTTGTATTAGTAGTAATTGTAGTAGCAGTAGCAGTAGTAGTGGCAGCTATTGTAGTAGTAGTCTTAGTAGTTGTAGTAGCAGTGGTAGTCATACTGGTAGTAGTAGCAGTGGTCGTAGTAGTAGTAGCAGTAGCAGCTGTTGCAGTACCAGTAGTAGTAGTAGTAAAAGTAGTAGTAAAAGTAGTAGTAGGTGCGGAAATAGTAGTAGTACTATTAGAGGTAGTTGTTGAATCAGCAATAGTTGTAGTCATAGGATTAGTAGCAATGAAAGTAACAGATGTAGTAGCAGTAGTAGTAGTAGCAGAAGTAGCAGTAGTAGTACCCGTAGGAGTAGCAGTAGGAGACGTAGAGTAGTACTAGCACTAGTAGCAGTAGTAGTAGAATTAGAAGTAGTAGCAGTAGTATTAGTAGCTGTAGTAGTAGTTGTCGAAGTAGTAGTAGCAGTAGTAGTAGGAATATTTGTAGTAGCAGTACCTATAGCAGTTGTAGCAGCAGTAGAAGTAGTATCTACAATAGCAGTAGTAGCAATACTAGTAGTTGTAGTAGTAGTCATAGTAGTACTAATAGTAGTAGTAGTAGTAGCAGCAGCAGTAGTAGTTGCAGTAGTCATAGTAGTAGAAGCAGTAGCAGTATTAGCACGACGACAACAACTACTACTCCAACAACTGCTACTCTTACTACTACTACTACTCGTACTACTACTAGAACAACAACAACTACTACAACTACTCCTACGTCCACTACAATTACTTATACTACTACTGCTGCTGTTGCTGCTACTACTACTACCACCACCACCACCACCACGATTCCTACTACTACTACAACTACTACCATTTCTAATACAACAACTACTACCAGTACCACGACTAATACTAGTTTACCTACTACTATTACAATAACTACTACCACAACAATTAATACTACCACCACTACGACAACTACTGCTACAACTACAATTGCAACTGCAACTACTACTACTACGGTTACTACTACTACTACTACTACTAGTTCTACCCCACTCCAACTACTCCTACTACTACAATGACTACTACTACTACTACTACCACCACCACCACCACCACTACTACTGCAACAACTACTACCATTGCTACAATAGTTACTACTACTACTAAAACAATAGCTATTACTAACACTGCAACTACTGCTACTGTTACTACGACTACTTCTACTACTGCTATTACTACTACTACTATGACTACTTCTACAACAACAACAACAACAACTACTACTACTACTACTACTACTACTACTAATACTCCTCCTACTACTACTACTCCCACTACTGCTGCCGCCTCTACAACTTCTACAACTGCTATTTCTTCCACTAAAGCTGCCAGTATTACTACTCTAACTATTACCACCAATACTATTTCTACTGCTACAACAAGAACTACAACTACTACTACTACTACTACTACTACTACTACTACTAGTATTGCCGCTGCTACTGCTATTTGTGTAGCTACTACTGCTACTACTACTGCTACAAGTACTAGTACTCCTACTGCTACAGCTACTACTACAATTGCTGCTACTACTCTCACTACTACTGTTGCTACTTCATGCGCTACGGCGGCTATTACTGCAACTACTTCTACTACTACTACATGTACTACCTATACTACTACTCCTACAAGTACTACCCCTACTACTACAATAACAACAACAACGATGACTACTACCACTGCTACTACTACTGCTGCTACTGCTAATGCTACTACTCCAGCTACGTTTGCTACTATTGCTACTACTACTGCTACTTTTGCTACTACTACTACTACTACTTCTATTACTACAACAACAACAACTGCTGCTGCTGCTATTGCTAGTGCTGCTGCTACTACTACTGCTACTACTACTTCTACTACTACTTCTACTACTACTGCTACTACTTCTACAACAACTCCTAGTACTACTTCTACCATTGCTGCTACTACTGATACTACTAGGATTGCTACAATTGCAATTTTTTCTACTCCTACTACTACTGTTACTGCCGTTACTACTACTGCTGCTGCTGCTATTGTAACTATTGCTACTGTTACTACTATTAATATTACTACTACTACTGCAAGCACTGATACTCCTACTAGTACTACTATAACTACTACAACTACTATTAGTCCTCCACCAACATCTCCTACTACTCCTACTATTGTTGCTGCTATTACTACTACTACTACTACTACTACTAATACTACCACTAATGATGCTGCTGTTGGTACTCCTACTCCAACCGCTACTACTAAAATTCATACTACTAGTGCTACAACTACTGCTGCTACAATCACTACTATTACTGCTACTACTACTACTACTACTTCTACTACTACAACTACAACTACTACCTCTAGTACCACAACTACAACTACAACTACTACTACCACTACTCATGCTACTACTACTGCCATGACTACTGCTACTACTACCACTACTGCTGCTATTACTACAACTAATGCTGTAGATGGTGCTACTCCGACTACAACAACTATGACTACTAGTATTGCAACTACTACTACTACCACTACTCTTGGCACTACTACTACTAGTACTACCATAACTACGAGGACTGGTAATACTACTACTGCTACTACTACTACTACCACTTCTACTGCTACTCCTAATTTGACTATTACTACTTAAACGACAAGTACTACTTCTACTACTACTCCAACCACTACTACCACTACTATCATAAGGCCTGCTACTTCTACTACAATTACGACTATAACTTCTATTGATACTACTACTACTACTACCACTAGTACTACTACCACAACTACCACCTCTACAACCACTTCTACTCCTACCACCACAACACCTACTACTACTGCTGCTACCACTACTACGAAAACAATTACCGATACGACTACTACTATAACAACAACTACTACTACTCCTGCTCTCGCTACTACTACTACCAATACAATAACAACAACAACTACTACTCCTACTGCTAATTGTCCTACTACTACTACTACTACTACTACTACTACTACTACCATTACTACTAGCACTGCTACTGCTACTACTACCACTACTTCTACTATTAGTACCACTACAACAACTACTACTACTACTGCTGCTGTTGCGACTACAACTACTACAACTACTACTAACACTACTATCACAACTAATACTACTACCACATCTACTACTACTACTAATAATACTACAACCACAACTACTAGGGCTATTATTGCTACTACTACGACTATAACTCCAAATACTACTACTATTACTACTGTTGCTGCTGCTGTTGCTGCTACTACTACTACTACTATTGCTTCTATGACTTCTACCACTACTTTGACTGCTAACAGCTACAACTGCTACTACTACTGCTACTAGTACTACTACTACTACTACAACAACAACAACTACTACTTCTACTACTAGTACTAGTACTGCTTATCCTAAAACTACCACTACTGCTGCTACTACTACTACTACTCAAATTGCTTTTACTACTATTGCTGCTGCTACCACACCAAATAATCCTACTACCACTACTGCTATAACTAATTCTACTACTACTACTACTACTATTACAACTCCTACAACTTCTACTACTACTACTACTACTTCTCTTACTTTTATTACCACTACTACTGCTACAACTACTACAATTTCTACTTCTACTGCTACTACTACTCGTATGACAACAACAAGTACAACTACTTCTGCGGCGCTTGCTACAGCTACTATTGCTAGTACTAATGCTACTATTACGACTACTTCTGCTACTGCTGCTACTAGCGCTACTACTACTACTACTACAATAACTTCTGTTGCTACTGTTGCTACAGCTGCTATTGTTGCTGCTGAAACTACTGCTACTGGCACTATTACTACCACTTCAACTTCTTGTGCAACTACTACTACTATTACTCCAATTTCTAGTACTAGTATTACTACCACTACTACTATTACTATTGCTACTACTACTACTACTACTACTACTACTACTACTACTACTACTACTACTACTAACGCATCTGCTGCTGCTACTCCTACTATAATTGCTACTACTATAGTTAGTACTACTAATTTTGCTACAACTGCTACTATTATTACTACTACTACTTCTATTACTATTACTACTAATATTCCAACTGCTAATATTACCGCTACTACTTCTACTATTACTACTACTACTCCTGCAATAGTTATGACTGCTACTACTACTACTACTACTGCTACTGTTGTTGCTAGTGCTACTACTGCTGCTACTACTACTACTACTACTACTACAACAACAACAACTATTACTACTACTGCTGCTACTACCACCGCTACTATTGCTACTACTACTACAACAACTACAATTACTGCTACTGCTGCTACTTCCACTTCTAATACTACTACTGCTACTTCTGCTATTGTTACAAGTATTACTACAACAACTGCTACTACTGCTACAGCTACTACTCCTCCTACTGCTACAACTGCTACAACAGCTACTTCTGCTATTACCATTGCTACTATTACTACTTCTGCTACTTCTACTGCTATTAATGTTGTCACTAAGTTCACTACTACTGCTACTACTACTACTATGACTTCTACTACTGCAGCTACTAATACTACTACCACTGCTTCTACTATTATTGCTGCGGCTGTTGTTGCTGTTGCCACAACTACAACTACTACTATTAATATTACTACTGCTATTGCTACTACTTCTGCCGCTGCTTCTACTACTACTTCTACTACTTCAACTACTGCTGCTTTTGCTACTACTGCTGCTGCTACTAGTATTGCTGCTACTACTTCTGCTACTACTACTACGACAACTACGGGAACTGCCACTGCTTCTACTACTGCTAGTACTACTACTACTTTGGCGGCTACTAATACTTCTACTTCTAGTACTTGTCCGACTACTACTACTACGACGACGGCTAGTACTACTGCAACTACGGCTACTACTACGACGATGGCCATAACTACTACTATTGCAACTACTACTACAACTAGTCTTACTACTACTCCTACTACTACTAGTACTACTACAACACCTACTACTATTGCTACTACTATGACTATGTGACTACTACTGCAACTACAACTACTACTACTACTACTACAACACCTACTACTATTGCTACTACTATGACTATGCGACTACTACTGCAACTACAACAACTACTACTACTCCTACTACTATTGCTACAACAATGACTACCACCACTACAACTACTAATGCCACTGCTGCTACTGCTACCACCACTATTACTACTGCTACTATGACTACTACTACGGCTACTGCAACTACTGCTACTTCTCCTAGTGCTACCACTATAGCTACTACTGCTGCTACCATGACTGCTAGTACTACTGCTGCTACTACTACTACTACTTCTGCTACTACTTCGAATACAACTTCTGCTATTACTATTGCTACCACTTCTCCTACCCCTTCTGATGATACAATAACTATTGCAACTACTATTATTACTACTACTACTACTCCTCCTCCTCCTCCTCCTACAGGTAATCGTCCTACAGCTACTACTACTACCGTTCGTAATATTGCTACTAACATTGCTATTGCTTCCACTACTACTCTTACTATTTCTGCTGCTACAACTACTACTTCTACTAACACAACAACTACTACTACTATGACTACTACTGCTAGTAGTGCTACTACTACTCCTACTACAACTGCTACTACTAACACCACCACCACTACTACGATTACTACAACAACTGTTTTGCTACTGCTGCCGCTGCTACTACTACTACTTCAACTACTGCTATAGCTGCTAATACTACTCATACTGCTGCTTCTGCTACTGCAGCAACAACAACAATTACTACTACTACTAATTGCACTTCTACTCCTACGAAGTCTACTACTACTAATACTGCTATTACTCCAATTACTACTGCTGTTGCTGCTGCTGTTGCTACTGCTAATACTACTACAAGTATTACTACTACTACTACTACTCACACTACTACTATTATTTTTGCTACAACTATTATTGCTGCTGCTACTATTACTACTACTACTTTTACTTCTACTACTACTGCTACAAATGCTACTACCACAACAACAAATATTAGAGCTGAGGTTACAACTGCGACTACTACTTCTCCTTCTACTGCAGCTGGTACTACTACTCCTACTATTGCTTGTGGAACTTTAGCAACAACAACTACTATTGCTACAACAAATGGTACAATTACTCCAACAACTACTACTGCTTCCACTGCAACATCTGGTACTACTATTACTATTACTATTCGAATTACTGCTAGTTCTTCTACTACTACTATTACTCTTGCTAATACTGCTATTAATACAACTACTACTACTATTGCTGCTACATCTGCTACTGCTGCTGCAACTATAATTGCTAATACTACCACTACTACTACTTCTCCGACTACTACTACCTGGACAACAATTACTGCTACTATTGCTACTAGTTCTACGATCACTACTACTACTACTTCAACCGCTACTACTATTGCTGCTACGACCAGTACTACTGCTACTACTGCTACTACCGCCACTAATGCAACTTCTACTACTACTACAACTACTTCTATTGCTACTACTGCTACAACGACTGCTACTACTGCTACTACTCCAACTACTACCACCACTATTACGACAATTGCTACTGCTACTACTACTGCTACTACTGCAGCTAAAACTATTACTACTACTACTACTACTACTCCACTATTACTGATGCTACTACTACTACTACTACGGCTCCTCTACTACTGCTATTACTATAACAACAACCACTACTACTACTGTGGCTGCTACTACTAGTACTATTACTACGACTTCTACTACTAATACTATAGCTATTGCTACCAGTACTACTTCTACGACTTCAACTATGTCTACTATGGCTGCTATGAATTCTACTACAGCTGCTTTTACTTCTACTGCTCTTCCTATACTACTGCTGCTACTACTAATGCTACCACAACTTCTTCTACTACTACTACTACCACCACAGCTACTACTACTACTACTACAACTACTGCTGCTACGTCTACTTCTGCTACCATTACTACTACTATGATTGCTACCACTATGACTACTACTATTACTCCTACACCTAATACTACTACTACTACGATTACTATTATTGCTCCTACTACTACAACAACAACTACTACTACTATCACAACAACAACTACTACTACTACTATTACAACTACTACTCCTACTGCTAGTATTACTAGTAGTAGTAGTAGTACTGCTGCTGCTATTAGTACTACTGCTACTGCTACCACTGCCACTACTACTACAACTACGACTACTACTACTACTACTACTACTACAACTACTACTACTACTACTACTACTACTACTACTCCTGTTGCTACTACTACTACTACTACTACTACTACAACTGCTTCTACTACTACAACAAATACTACTTTTATTACTACTACTACTCCTACTACAACTGCTACTACGACCAATACTACTTCTATTACTAGTACTACTTTAACTACTACTATTGCTCCTCCTACTACTACTGCAACAACGACAATAACAATAATAACTACTATTGTTACTAATACTACTTCCGCTACTGTTACCACTACAACAATTACTACTATTATGATTACTACTACATCTATAGCTACAAATACGAGTGTTATTGCTAGTATTACTACAACTACTACTACAACAATAACAACTACTACTACTATTTCTACTGCTACTGCAGCTATAACTACTACTCAGATGACTACTACTGCAACTACTACTCTTACTGCTGCTGTTACTACTACAACAACTACTAATACTATTACTAATACTAATACTTATATTGCTTCTACTACTGCTACTACTGCTACTACAACTGCTACTACTTCTACTTCAAAGGCTACCACAATTAATTCTACTACCGCTATTGCTACTCCTACTACTACTCTTCCTGCATCGATTTAAACTACTACTCCTACTGCTGCTGCTGCTACTACTACTACTACTACTACTACTATAGATACCACTATTACTACTACTACTGCTACTACTAGTACTATTACCAATACTATTACTAGTACCAATACTGCTATTGCAACTGCGACTACTACAACAACAACAACTACTAGTAGTAGTAGTACCCCTACTGCTACTGATACTCCTGCTTCCACTACCACTACTACTGCTACTACTAGTGTTGCTTCTTCTACAACTAATAATACTACTACTACCACCACTACTACTGCTACAAGTGCTATGACTACTTCTACTAGAACTCCTACTACTACTCCTACTACTAATATTGCTACCACTTCAACAACTACTAATATTGCTGCTGCAACAAATACTACTACTCCTAACACTCCTACTACTACTACTACTACTACTACTACTACTACACTGCTACTATTACTACTTCAACTAATACTACTACTGTTGCTACTCCGACTACTACTACTACTACTAGTACTACTACTACATGTACTACTACTACTACTACTACTACTACTACTACTACTATTACTACTACAACTACTACAACTACTACAACTACTATTACAACAACAACTACTACTGCTGTTGGTACAACAACAACTACTACTACTATTTCAACTATTACACCTGCTAATACTGTCACAACTACTACTCCTGCTACTACTATTACTACTACTGCTGCAACTACTACTACTCCTACAACTACTACACCGACTACTACTCCCACTCCTTCTCCAACTCCTCCTACTACTACTACTACTGTGATTATTATTACTGCTACAACAACTACTACTATTACTACAACAACTACTACTACTATAGCTACTATTGTAGCTAAGACTGCTACTAGTATAACTACTGTTGCTACTATTGCTACTACTACTACAGCTAGTACTGCGGCTACTATTACTACTACTCCTACTCCTACAACCACTACTACAACTGTTGTTGTTGTTGCTGCTCAAGCTACCACTACTACTACTGCTTTTGTTGTTATTGCTACTAATAATACTGCTACTTTTCCTATGACTACTACTAATGCTTCTGCTACTACATTACAACGCTTTCGACTACTTCTGCTACTATTACTACTATTTCTCCTGCTACTATTGCTATCACTACTACTATTGCACTACTGCTGATATTACCACTGCTACTACTGCTATTACAACTAATGCTTATACGAATGCTTCTACTACTAGTACTATAGCTAATACTACCGCTACTACTACAACTGTTATTGCTACCACTACTTCTACTACTACTACTTCTACTACTACTGCTACTGCTACAATAGCTAATGCTACTACTTTCGCTACTACAACAGCTGCTATTACTCCTAGTAGTACTACTACAACTATAGCTACTACAACTGCTATAGCTACTATTACTGCTACTACTACTACTACAATAGTTTCTCCTACTACTACTATTACTGTTACTCCAACTACTGCTATAATTACTTCTACTCCTACTACTACCACTCCTACTACTCCTATTGCTACTCCAACTACTACTATCACCACTACTCCTCCTACTACAATTACTGTTCTTGCTGCTACTACTACTTCTACTTTCGCTACTATTACTACTCCTGCTACTGCAGCTACTACTATTACTACTAATACTACCACTATTACTACTATTGCTACGCGGACTACTCCAACTACTATTGTTATCACTACTACTACCACTACTGCAATAGCTACTACTGCTACTACTGCTAGTACTACTACTATTACTACTATTACTACTACCACCTCTATTATTACAGCTACAGTTACTACTGCTGCTGCTGCTGCTACTACTACTACTACTACAGATAATACAGCTACAACTACTAGTACAACTCTTATTACTCCTACAACTGCTACAGTTACTATTATTTCTTCTATTACTACTACTTACTACTACTACTATTACTATTATTACGACTACAACTACTACCACAACTACAATTACTACTATTACTTGTACTACTACTACTGCTGCTGCTAATATTACAACAACTATTGCTGCTGCTGCTACTGCTGCTACTACTACTACAACTACTACTACTATTGCTACTTCTACTACTGCTATTGCTACTACTACTGCTACAACTAGAGCAACTGCTATTGCTACAACATCTACTATTGTTGTTACAACTACTTATGCTACTACTACTATAAGAACTATGACTACTACTGTGACTACAGCTGCTAATGCTACTCCTACTGCTACAATTGCTACAGCTATAAGTACTACTACAACAAAACTATTTCCGCTACTATTGCTGCGATTACAGCTGCTACTAAAAATACTGCTACTATGACTACTACTACTGCTGCTGCTAGTATTACTGCTACTCCAAGTCTTACTACTACTACAATAGCTACTGCTAGTCCTACTACTACTACTACTAGCAACATTGCTACAATTAATGCTACAACTACAGCTACTACTACTACTGCTCTTCTACTGCTACTACTACTACGACAACTTATTGTACTTCTACTGCTCCTATTGCAATTTGCACTACTTCAACTACTACTACTTCTAGTACAACTACTACTAGTACTATTACTGCTAGTACAACTGCTACTACTACCATAGTACTACTACCACTATGATTCCTACTATGGCTACTACTACTACTGGCATAGCTACTACCACTACTCCCACTACTACTTCTACGACTATTACTACTACTACTACTACTACTACTACTACTACTACTACTACAACAACAACAACAACAACAATAGTTATTACTGCTACGACTGATACTGCTACTACTGCTGCTATTATGGCTACTACAGCCACTAATGCTCTGACTGCATTGACCGCTATTGTAGCTACTCCTACTGCTACTACTATTACTACTAAGACTAATACTACTACTACTACTACTATTCCTACTACTGCTATAGTTGCTACAACTACTACTATTACTACTGCTACCACAGCTACTACTACTTCTGCTACTGGCAATACTGCTGCTGCTGCTGCTGTTACTACCACTGTCGCTACTACTACTGCTACTACAACTACTATTGCTACTTCTGCTACGACTACTTCTCAAACTACTACTAATAATGTTACTAGAAGTACTACTACAACTATTGCTACTACAACAACTACTATAACTGCGACGACTACTACTGCTACTTCTATTACAACTACTACTAGCACAACATCTGCTACTTCTACTACTACTACTTCTGCCACTGGTACTGTGACTACAACTAATAATGCTATCATTGCTACAACTGCGACAATAACTACTATTATGGCTACTACTCCCAATACTACTATTCTTGCAACTACTCCGGCTGCTACTAATACTATTAGACTGCTACTACTACTACTATGCTACTGCTACTACTTCTCCTACTACTACTACTTCTACCACTACTGCTACTTCTAATGCTACTACTACTGCTACTGCTACTACTTCTACTCCTCCTCCTACTACTACTACTACAACCACTACTACTACCACTAATAGTCCTACTACACAACTACTATTACTACTTCAACTAATACTACTGCTGCTGCTACCATTGCTCCTAGTCTTACTTCTACTACTACTACTACTGCTGCTCCTCCTACTATTACTTCTAATGCTACTTCTGCTACTACTGCTCATACTACTACTACTACTACTACAATTGCAACTACTGATTCATCTAATATGACTACTACAACTACAACTACAACTTTTGCTACTACTACCACTTCTCCTACTTGTACTACTACTGTTGCTACTTCTGCTACAACTACTACTGCTACTACAACTACAACTAATTTTGACACTACTACTATTACCACTACTACCCCAACTACTACTGTTGCTACTATAACTACTACAACTATTATCTGTACTACTACTACTACTGCTGCTACTGCTGCTACTATTGCACCTACTACTACAACCACTACCACCACCACCACCACTACTACTAATACTACTACTACTACTACTACTATTACTACACTAATGCTACTACTACTTCAGCTATTGCTACTATTTCTACTAATACTACTTCAACTACTTCTACTACCACTACTACTACTGCCGTTGCTATTACTGCTGCTGTTGCTGCTACTGCTATTGCTGCTTCTCCCGTTAGTATGACTACTGCTACTACTTTCGCTACGGCTTCAACAATTACTACTACAACAACAATTGCTACTAATGCTACTGTTACTACTCCTTTGGCTACAGCTACTGCTACTGTTGCGCCTACACTCCTACTGCTACTACTACTAATGCTACTATGGCTACTCCTCCTACAGCACCTTCTGCTACTACTACTACTAATGTTTCTACTTCAATAAATACTACTACTACTGCTCAAACTACTACAGGTACTCCTACTACCTTAATTATTGCTGCTGCTACAACTACTGCTTCTGTTACTCCTTCGAATACTTCCACTACAACTATTACTACATCTGCTACTGCTACTATAGCTACTACTACTACTACTACTACGACGACGACTATGATTTTCACCAATGAAACTCCTGCTACTATGCTACTTCTACTACTGATACTGCAACTGCTACTCCTACTACTATTGTTGCTGCTACTACTACTATAGCTCCTTCAACTACTACTACTGCTTCTGCTACCGCTACTACTACGACTGTTACTACTACACTAGTACTAATACAGCTCTAACTACTACTACTGCTGCTACTGCTACTCCTATATCTACTGCTACTACTCCTATATCTGCTGCTCCTCCTCCTACTACTACAGCTATCACTACTACTGCAGCTATTGCTACTACTACTCCTACTACTTCTGCTATTAATACAACTACTGCTACTTCATCTACTACTATTACTACTACTACTACTACTACCAATATTACTACCACAGCTACTACTACTGCTGCTTCTCCTCCTACTACTACTACTACAACAACAACTACTACTCCTACTTTGCTACATATGCTACTGCGACTACTACTGCTACCACTGCTACGTCTCCAACTGCTACTACTTCTGTAACTACTACTACTGCAATTGCCACTACTACTACTTCTACTACAACTACTTCCACTAATACAAATGCTATAACTACTACTTCTACCGCTACTTCTGCGACTTCTACTACTACTACTACAACTACTTTTGCTGCTACTACTACTGCTACTACTACTGCTACTACTACTACTTCTACTACTACTACTACTACAGCTACAACTACTACTGCTACTACTACTGCTGCTACTACTACTACTCCTCCAACTACAACTACTTTTGCTAATACTACTGCTACTACTACTACTGCAACTACTACTCCTCCTCCTCCTCCTCCTCTTCCTCCTACTACTACTACTACCACTACTACTTTTGTAACTGCTACTAGAACAACTAGTAATACTATCACTACTACTACTTCTACCAAAACTACTACTTGTATTATTATTGCTACTATGGTTACTGCTACAACTACTACTACTCTCCTACTTTAGCAACTACAACTACTATTATTACTTCTCCAACTTCTACTACTACTGTCGCTACTACTATAGCTACTACAGTTGCTTTTGCTACTGCTACTACTGTTGCTACAGATGCTACTGCTGCAACTACTACTACTACTTCAACTACCACAACTACTATTACTTTTGCTTAATATTAGAACAACCACTACTTTTACTAGTACTACTTCTCCTGCTACTACCACTTATTGTACTAGTATTGCTCCCACTGCAACTTGCACTATTTTTACTACTACTACTACAAGTAGTACAACTACTAGTACAACAACTACTGCTACAACTAGAACTACTACAACTACAACTACTAATACGACTACTACTACACTGGTACTACTACTTCTCCTACTAATGCCATTTCTCCTGCTACTACTTCTACTACTATTGCAAGGACTACTACTACCACTACTGTCGCTGCTATTACTGCAATGACTATTGCTACTACTACAAACTGCTATAAATGCTATGACTGCTACTACAATGACCAGTATTACTACTATTACTATTACTACTACTACTACAACAACAACTACTACTACTACTACTACTACTTCTGCTGCTGCTACTATTATTGCTACTACTGATATGTTGCAATAACAACAGCTACTACTACTACTATTACTATGACTACAACTACCACCTCTACTACTACTACTACTATTATTGCTACCACTACTCCTCACCAACCTCTACGCCTACTACTACTACTGCTACAACTAGTACTACAACAACAACAACTACTACTAGTACTACTACTCCACTACAACTTATGCTACTACTACGACTACTACTATTACTACTACTCCTGCTGATGCTAATACTACTAACACTACAACTACTACTACTCTTAATACTGCTACTACTATTACTACTACTATTGATACTGCAACTTCTATTGCTTTTAATACTACTACTAAAACAATAACAACTACTGCTACTACCACCGCAATTACTACTGTTACTGCTACTGCAGCTTCTATTACCACTACTGCACCTACTACTGCCCCTACAACTACTCCTACTCCTACCCCTACTCCCACTACTACTACTACTACTACTAATACTTCTACTACTACTACTACTACTACTACTACTACTACTACTACTACTACTACTACTACTACTACTACTACTACTACTACTAATACAACTGCTACTAGTAATACTACTACTATTACTACTATTACGCCTGCTACTGCTACTGTTACTACTACCACTGCCCTTACTACTACTACTACCACTATTGCCCCTACTGCTACTACTACTACTGCCACTATTGCTACTACTACTACTACTACTACTACCACTGCAGCTACTACTGCTACTACAACCGTTGGTACTTCTGCTACTACTCCTGCAATTGATACTATTGGTGCTGACACTACTACTGTTGCAACTGCAACTACTAGTACTACCACAACTACTACTGCTACTACTCCTACTGCTACTACTACAACCACTACTACTATGACTGCTACTACTAATACTACTACTACTACTTCTACTACTGTTATTACGACTACAGCTAATACTACTGCTACTGCTACTACTGCTACTGCTAATACTTCTACTACTATTACTACTACTACTACAACTACTGCTACAGCAAATACTACTGATACTACTACAACAACTACTACTTCTACTACTACAACTACTACTACAACTACTACTACTACTACCACTACAACTAAATACTGTGACTACTGCTTGTACTACTAAAATTACTGCTACTACTACAGCTACTTCTACTAATGCTACAGCTACTACTGCTACTAGTATTGCTAATACTACAACTTCCACAACTACTATTGCTTTTGCTACTACTAGTGCCACAACTACTACCTCTACTACTACCACAACTACAATAACTACTACTACCACTACTACTACTGGTACAACACCTACTACGACTGCTACAGCTACTGCTCCACCAACTGCTACTAATACTACTACTATAACTACTACGGCTATTGCTACTACAACTACTATTGCTCCTGCTACTACTCCTACTACTACTACTACTACTACTACTACTACTACTTCTACTCCGTCTCCTAGTGTAACTAATACTACAACTATTACTTCTATTGCTACAGCTACTACTGCTGGTGTTATTGCTAAAACTACTACTACTCTGCCGACTACTACAACTGCTACTATTACTATTATTACTACTACTATTACTACTTGCCAATAGTACTACTGCCACTTTTGCAACTACTACTGCTACTGCTCCAAATGCTGTTGCCACAACTAGTACTCCTACTATCGCAACTGTTACTATGGCAACTACTACTATTACTACAACTGCTACAACTACTACTACAACTACTACTACTACTACTACTACTACACTACTACTAATACTATACTACTACTACTACTACTACTACTAGTTCTACTACTACTACTCGTGACTACTACTACTATACTACTACTACTGCTACTACTACCACCACTACTACTACTGCTACTACTACTATGACTACTACTACTACTACTCGTGACTACTACTACTCGTGACTACTACTACTATGGCTACCACTACTATCATAACTTCTACCACTACTACTACTCTTCATCCTCCTACCTGCTAAAAATACTGCTACTACTACTACAACTGCTACTGCTAAAACTACTACTACTATTGATACTAGTAGTACTACTAGTTCTACTGCTACTAATGCTACTGTCACTACTGCAACTCGTACTACTATGACTGCTACTGCTACTCCTACTAGTGCTACTACTAATACAACTACTACAACAATTGTCGCACTACTAGTACCACTACTACCACTATTCTCACTCCTACTACCACTACTACTACTACTGCTCGTGCTGTAATTACTACTCATAATGTTACTAATATTACTGCTGTTACTAGAATTACTACTACTACTATGACTATTGCGCTTGCTGCTGCTGCTAGTTCTATTACTACTTCTATGAGTAATACCACTACTACTGGTACACTACTACTACTACTACTACCACCACTACTACTACTCTCACTCCTAATACTACTATTACTACTCCTACTCCTACTGCTACTACTAGTTATAATACTATAACTGCTGCTCCAACTATAATAGCTGCTACTGCTACTACAACTACCACTGTTACTGCTAGTCCTACTACTACTACTACTTCTACCACTACTACTACTACTACAACTACTACAACTACTACACCTACAGCTACTACACTTGCCACTGCCACAAGTTCTATGGTAACTCCTGCTGCTAATACTACTACTATTATAGCTAGTACAACTGCTATAGCTACTTCTACTACTACTACTACTACTACTACCACAACTCTTGCTGCTACTGCTACTGCTGCTGCAACTGCTACAGCTCCTATCACTAGTCCTACTATGACTACTACTACTACTGCAGCTGCTACTACTACTATAGAAACAACAATTGCAACTACTACTACTACTACTGCAACTAGTCTTACCAAAACTACTACTACTACTATTGCTACTACGACTGCTACTACGACTACTACTACTACTACTACTACTACTACTACTACTACTACAACAACAACTCTTGCAACAAGTATTACTTCGACTATTCTTACTACTACTACTAAGACTACTACTGCTACTACTACCTCAACTTTTACTCCTACTGCTACTGCTACTTCTCCTAGTATTACTAATACTAATACTACTCTTACTACTACTACGAGTACTACTCCTACACCAACTATTCCAAAAGCTACTACTACAACAGCAACTACTGCTAGTACTACGGTAACTACTGCTCCAAGTACTACTACAACTACTGCTATTACTGCAGCTACACCACTACTGCTGCTGCTACTACTACAACTACTCATACTACTTGTTCTACTATTGCTGCTACTACCACTACTGCTACCATAGCTAATACAACTACTACTACAACTGCTACTACTACTGCTATTACTACTACTACTATTGCTACTACTACTTCTGTTGTTACTACTAGTACTATTTCTTCTACTACTTGCTACTACTACTACCACTAAAGCTACTACTTTGGCTCCAGCTACTAATACTGCTGTGACTACTGCTTCTCCTACTACTACTAATGCTAATATAGCAACTACTATTACTACTCCTTCTGCTAGTACAATTACTGCTGCTGCTACTACTACTACTACTACTACAACAACAACAACAACAACAACAATTGCTACGGCTTTTGCTACTACTGCTGTTGCTATTGCTACTAATGCTACTGCCACTATTGCACTCTAATTATAACTACTACTACTACTACTACTGATGCTACTACTAGAACTACAACTACTACTACAATTGCAGCTACTACTACTACTACTGCTACTTCTACTACTACTACTACTACTCTCACCCCTACTACTACTACTGTTATTCCTATTGCTACAACTACTCATAATGCTAGTTCTGCTACTGTTGTTCCTACTTCTACTACCACTACTGCTACTACTACTACTATTGCCCCTGCAACTACTGCTTTCGCGACTACTACTATTGTACAACTGCAGCTACTGCTACAGTTATTGCTACTACTACTACAACTACTGCTACTACTACTACTGCCACTACTACAGCTGCTGCTACTACTGCTACTGCTGCTATTCTTATTACTATAACTACTGCTGCTACTCCTACTCCTACTACTACTTCGACTACTACTACTTCTACTACTGTCGATGAGATTACTCTTACTGCAACAACAACTACTACTAATGTTACTATTGCTCACAACAACTATGACAACAACTCCTACTACTACCACTACTACTAACTATGACTACTACTACTACTACTATGACTAATTATTACAACAACTACTTCTACAACACTACTGCTACTACTACTATGGCTGCTGCTGCTACTGGTACTGCTACTACTACTGATACTACTGCTAATACTACTACTATTATTCTTATTACTAACATTACTACTACTACTCTGACTACAATAGCAGCCACTACTACTACAACCACTGCTGCTGCTCCTCCTCCTCCTACTACTACTACAACTGCTACTACTGCTTCTACAACAACAACAACTACTACTACCACTGCTGCTGCTACAAAATCTAGTACTACTATAGTAGATGGAACTGTTATTTCTACTACTACTACTACTCCTGCTAGTATAAATAGTACTAAAACAACTGCTATTACTATTGCTACTGCTAATACTGCTAATGCTACTACTATTGCTATTACTTCTACTACTAATAGTACTACTACTACGACTTTTGCTTCTACTACTATTACTAATACTACTATAGCTACAACTATTGCTACAACTACTACTATTGCTGCTATTACCATAGCTGCTATAATTACTACTACTACTAGTACTTCTAATAGTACTGCTGCTACTACTACTGCTGCTGCTACTGCTAGTACTGCTACTGCTACTATTGCTGCTACTGCTACTGCTACTTCTGCTACTACTACTACTCCTACTGCTACTCTTACAACTAATGTTGGAATGACATCTCCTACTACTTAAACAACTACCACTTTATCTACTAATATTACAACTACTCCTGCTTCTACTCCTACTACTTCTAATACTACTACTACTACTACTACTACAACAACAACAACAACAACTAGTACTACTACTACTATTATGGCTATTAATACTACTACTAATACTCCTCCCAATACTACTACTGCTATTATTGTTAGTGCTGCTGCTACTACTACTACTACTACTATTATTGTTATTATTATCGCTACCAATACTACTACTACTACTATGACTTCTCCAACTACTACTACACTACTACTGCTTCTACTGCTACTGCTGCTGCTACTTCTACTACTGCTGCTGCTGCTACTTCTAGCACTATTATTGCTACTACTGCTACTACTGATACTATTACAACTAATGTAGCCACCCATGCTTCTACTGTTACTGTTACTACTACTACTACTACTGCTACTATTGCTATAGTTACTACTACAACTATATTTACAACTATTGCTACTATTAGTACTACAATTATAACTACTACTACTACTTCTCCTACAATAACAACAACTAATACTTCACCTACTACTATTACTGTCGCTACCACCGCTGCTACTATAACTATAGCTACAGCTACTTCAACTGCTACTAATGCCGCTACTTCTACTACTGCTACTGTTGCTACTACTGCTACTACTACTATTGCTACTACTACTCCTCCTACTACTATTACTACTGCTTTTACGACCTCTATTACTCTAGTTGCTACTACTACCGCTACTACTATTACTGCTACCTCCACTGCTACTACTACTACTTCTCCTAATACTACTACTAATATTACCGCAACAACTGCTAATCCTACTATTGCTACTACTACTATTGCTACTACTTCTACGGCAACAGTTACAACTACTACTACAACTGCTTATAGTGCTGCTACATTTACTACTACTACTACTAATACTGCAACTACTACTGCTTCTACTATTACTACAACTATTGTTGCTACTACTGCTATGACTTCTCCTCCTCCTACTGCTACAGCTTCTATAACAACTATTGCTACTGCTACTATTTCTTCTTCTACTAATACTAGTACTATTGTTACTACTACTTCTACTTCTGCAACTACTGCGACTACGACTACCACCACTTCTACTATAGCTACTACTACTGCTTCTACTACTATCACTACTACTACTGCTATTGTTGTTGCTATTGCTACTACTACTACGGCTGCTACTACTGTTGCTACTATTACTACTACTGCTACTATTACTACTACTACTTCTAGAACTGCTACTTTTGCTACTACCACTTCTACTACTACTCCTTTTGCTACTACTACTGCACTACTACTTCTACTACTACTATGATGATAACTATCACAACAGAAACTACTACAAGTATTACTACTAGTACAATTAGAACTACTACTTTTGCTTTTGCTACTACTACCACTTCTCATACTACTACCTCTACAACTATTGCCACTATTACTTTTGCTCCTACTACTACTACTACTTCTATTATTGTTGTTGTTGTTGCTCCTACTAATAGGGAGACAACTATTACAATAACTACTACTACAACTGTGATTGCTACTACTACAACTATTATTGCTACTGCTATTACTACTACTACTACTACTAATACTAATACTACTACAACTTTGACTTCTGCGGTAGTTGTTGTTGCTGCTACTGCTACTAATAGAACTAATCTTGCTACTTCTCCTATTGTTGCTATTACTACAACTCCTACTACTGCTACTACTACTACTACTTCTCCTACTTCTACTACAACTACTACTACTACTATTTCTACTACTGCTACCACTACTACAATTGCTACTAATGCTACTGTTCCTACTCTTGCTACTATTACTATTACTACTGCTCCTGCTACTACTACTACTCGTGTACTACTACTGCAACTATTACTGCTACTACTGTTGCTATTGGTACTACTACTACTACTGTTACTAATACTACTACTACTACCACCATGACTACTCCTACTACCACTACAACTACTACTATTGTTGTTGTTGCTAATACTACTACTACAACTAATGATGTTATTATTGATGTTGCTACTAATACTACTACCATTTTGCCTACTACTACTACTAATGCAACTGCTACTATGGCTACTACACTGCTACTCCTTTGATTGCTACTACTATTGCTGCTGCTGCAACTACTTTTACTGCTAATACTATTACTACCACTACTCCCACTACTCCAAATATTTCTTTAGCTACTACTACTATTATTACTCTTTCTTCTACTAATGCTTCTAGTGCTACTGCAACTACTACTACTACTACTACTACTGTAGCTACTATTACAACTACTTCTACTGCAAGTTCTACTACTATAAATACTACTGCTACTACTTTGACTAATACTACTAGTACTACAACTACTACTACGACTTTTACTACTACTACTACTACCACTACTACTACTATTGTTGCTGCTATTGCTAGTACTACTACTGCTACTACTACTAATGTTGCTATGGTTGTTATTGCTACTAATACTGCTATTATTTCTCTTACTACTACTACTAATGCTACTGTAGCTATTGCTAGTACACTACTACTCCTTCAACTTCTACTACTAATTCCTCTTCTACGACTGCTTCTACTACTACTGCTACAACTATTGCTATTACTATGGCTTCTACTACTACTACTACAACTACTACAACTACTACTGCTAGTACTACTACTGCCACTACAATAATTACTACTACTGCTACTACTACGACTCTGATTACATCTACCACTACTACTACTTGACTCATAATACTATAAGTACTACAACAGCAAGAACTGCCCCTACTACTACTACTACTACTACTACTACAACCACAACTATGACTCTGATTACTTCTACTGCTACTACTACTTTGACTCCTAATACTACAAGTACTACAACAACAAGAACTGCTCCTACTACTACTGCTGTTGCTACTGTAATAGCTAAAATAGCTGCAACTGCTACTGCTGCTGCTGCTGCAATAGCGACAACAGCTGCAACTGCTACTACTGCCACTGTTGCCGCTGCTACTACTGCAACTGCTGCTACCACCACTACTACTACTATCGCTCTAAGTACTACTACTACTACTAATACAACTAATACTGCTTCTCCTCTTTCTACTACTTATACTACGACTACCACAATTATTGCTAATACTATTACAACAACAACTACTACTACTACAATGCCTACTGCTATGGCTACTACTATTGTTACTATGACTGCTACTATTGCTACTACTGCTACTACTGCTACTACTACTACTACTACTACTACTACTACTACTACTACTACTACTATTACTAATACAACTACTATTACTACTACTACTACTATTACTACCACTACAACTGATACTACTACTACTACTATGACTACTATTGCTTCTACTACTACGACTACTATTTCTACTACTACTACTACTTCTACTTCTCCTACTACTACCACTTTTACTACAACCATTGCAACTTCAATACTACTACTACTGCTGCTACTACTACTACTACTACTATAGCTCTGACTACTAGAACTACTGCTACTATTTCCTCTACTCTTGTGCCTACAATTACAACCACTATTATGACTACTGCTAAAACTACTATTATTTTTACTAATGATACTCATACTACTATTGCTAGTACTACCACTTCTACTACTAAAACTACAATTGCTACTCCTACTACTACTTCTACTACCCCTACTATTACTACTACTCCTATAATGACAGCTACCACTACTACTACTACTAATAATACTACTCCAACTACTACTACTACTACTACAACTACTATTACTTCTACTATCGCTATTACTACAACTACTACTACTACCACCACCACTGCTGCTACTACTGATACTCGTGCTACTACTGCTACTACAACTACTTATACTTCTTCTACTGCTACTACTACTCCTACTACTGCTCCTACAATTACTAATGCTCCTACATCTACTAGTCCAACAACAACTTCTATTGCTTCTACTACCGCTACTACTACTCTTGCTACTACTACTAATACTACCGCTTCTACTACTACTTCTGATACTACTACTACTACTACTACTTTTACTACTACCTCAACTTCTACCACTACTACTACTATCACTACTACTACTACTATTACTTCTACTACTACTTCTGCTACTGCAACTACGACTGCTACTACTACTAGTACTATTACTACTACTACAACTACAACAACTATAACTACTACCGCTACTACTACTACGACTACTATTTCTACTACTACTACTACTACTACTACTTCTCCTACTATTGCTACTTCTACTATAACTACTGCAACTTCTACTGCTACTACTATTACTACTACTACTAGGACTACGATTGTTGTTGCTACTTCCACTACTATGGCTACTACTATTGTAATTTCTGCCACTTTCGCTAGTACTACTAGCACTACTAATACTACTACTACTATTACTATTGCTACTACCCATTCTATTACATCCCCTACTCCTATTGCTACAGCACCAGCTACTACTACCACTACTCCTACTTCTACTACTTCTACAACCACAATTGCTACTACTAATACTCCTACTACTAATTCTGCTACTACATCTTCTAATACTACTATGGCTACTTTTGTTGCTATTAGTACTATAGCCACTACTATCGCTACTACTACTACTACTACTTCTTCTTCTTCTACAGCTACTACGGTTGTTTCTACTACTACTACTACTACCACCACCACCACCACCATGACATGCTTTGCAACTATTGCAACTACAACAACAACAACAACAACTACTACTACTACTACTACTATTGCTACTACTACTACTACTACTACAACAATAACTACTACTACTATAACTACTACCACTATAACAATAACAACTACTACTACTATTTATGCTACTACAACAACTACAACTGCAACTTCTACTACTACTACTCTTACTTCCACAACTACTACTACTATAGCTTCCAATACAACTTCTCCTTTTACTACTAGTGCTACTACTAATGCTACTACTACTACCGCTACTATACCCACTAGTACTGCTACTGCCTCCAATACTATGACTACTACTACTTCTACTGCTACTATTACTACTAATACTACTAGTATCTCTACTTTTTCTATAATTGCAACTACTACTACTACTACTACTACTACCACGACTACTACTACTACTACTACTACTACTACTACTACTACTATTACTACCACTACTACTCATATTTATGCTACTGTTATTGTCGCGGAAGTAGACATAAAGTAACAGTAGTGATAGTAGTAGTAGTAGTCATAGTAGTAGTAGGAGGAGGAGTAGTGGTAGTATTAGTAGTAGTAGAAGTGCAAGTAGTAGCGGCAGTAATAGCAGAAGTACTAGTAGTAGAAGTAGTTATAGCAATAATAGTAGTAATATGAGTAATATTAGTTGTAGTAGTAGCAGTAGTGGTATTAGTAGTAATAGGTGTAGTAATATGAGTAATAGTAGTTGTAATAGTAGTAGTAGCAACAGTAGTACTAGTAGTATTAGTAGTAGTAGTTATTGTTGTTGTTGTTGTAGTAGTTATAGTAGTAGAAGCAACAGTAGCCGTAGCGCTAGTAGTAGTCATTGAAGAAGCTGTTGTTGTCATCACAGAAGTAGTAGTAGTAACATTCATCGTAATAGTAGTAGTGGTCATTCTAGTAGTAGTAGTAGTAGTAGTTGCAGTAGCAGTAGTAGTAATAGTAGTAGTAGCAGTAGTAGCAGCAGGAGGCGGAGTAGGAGCCGTGGTAGTAGAAATAGTAGTAGAAGCAGTAGTAGTAGTAGCATGAGTAGTAGTAGTGGTAGTAGAAATAGTTGTAGTAGCAGTAGTAGTTGCAGTAGTAGTTGTAGTAGTAGTAGTAATAGCAAGGTAAGTAGTAGAAGTAGTAATAGTAGAAGCAGCAGCGGCAATATTAGTCATAGGAGTAGAAGGAGTAGTAGCAGTAGTAGTGAAAGAAGTAGTAGTAGTAGTAGTAGTAGTATTAATAGTAGTATTAGTGGTATAAGAAGCAGTAGTAGCAGTTGGAGTAATAGTAGTAGCAGTAGTAGTAGCAGTAGCCATAGTAGTAGCAGTAGCAGTAGGAGTAGCAGTAGTAGTGGAAATAGCAAAAATAGTATTAGTTGTAGAAGCAGCAGTTGAAGAAGTTGCAGTAGTAATAGTAGCAGTAGTAGTAGTAGTTGGATAAGTAGGAGTAGTAGTGGTAGAAGAAGCAGCATCAATGGTAGTAGTAGCAGTAGTAGTAGTAGCAATAGCGATAGTAGTAGTAATAGTAGCAGTAGAAGTAGTAGCAGCCGCAATAGTTGTAGTATCCGTAGCATTAGTAGTTGTAGTAGTATTTGCAGCATTAGTGATAGAAGTAGTAGTAGCAACAGTAGTAGTAATAGTAGTAGCAGTAGTAGCAGTAGTAGTAGTAACAGCAGTAGTAGTAGTGGGAGTAGTAGCAGTAGTGGCAGGAGTAGCTGTAGTGATAGCAGTAGTAGAAGTAGTAGTAGCAGTAATTGCAGCAATAGCAAATATAGTCGCAGTTGTTGTAGTAGCAAAAGCTGTAGG
This sequence comes from Trichopus zeylanicus subsp. travancoricus, assembly GCA_005019695.1. Lineage (NCBI taxonomy): Eukaryota > Viridiplantae > Streptophyta > Magnoliopsida > Dioscoreales > Dioscoreaceae > Trichopus > Trichopus zeylanicus. Next base: position 13,810 of record RXID01015282.1, on the reverse strand, counting down.
AGCAGTTGTAGTGGTAGTAGAAGCAATAGTTGTAGCAGTAGCAGAAGTAGATGCATATTAGTTCCAGCAATGGTAGTAGTAGATGTAGCAGTAGAAGAAGTAGTAGTAGTAGTAGTAGTAATAGTAGTAGTAGTAGTAGTAGCAGTAGTAGTAGTAGTACTAATAGTTGTAGTAGTAGTAGCCTCAATAGTAGTTATAGTAGTAGTAGCCTCAGTAGTAGTAGTAGTAGTTGTAGCCTCAGTAGTAGTAGTAGTTGTAGCAGTAGTAACAGTAGTTGCAGCAGTAGTAGTAGTAGCAACAGTAGTAGTAGTACTACTTCTAGTAGTTGTAGTAGTAGTACTAGTACTAGTACTAGTAGTAGTAGTAGTAGTTGCTTTAGCAGTAGTAGTGGTTGTAGTAGTAGAAGTAGCAGTAGCAGTAGTAGAAGTAGTTGCAGTAGTAGTAACAAAAGTATTAGGAGTAGTAGCAGCATCAGCAGCATCAGCAGTAGTAGTACTACTATTAGAAGTTGTAATAGTTGTAGTAGTAGTAGTAGTAGTTGTAGTAATATTAGTAGTACCAATCGTAGTAGTAGTAGTAGTAGCAATAATATTAGTAGTTGTTGTTATAGTCGTAGCAGCAGTAGTAGGAGCAGTACTAGTAGAAGTAGCAGTAGTAGAAATAATTGTTGTAGTAGTAGCAATAGTAGTCGTAGCAGTAGGAGCTCTAGTAGATGTAGTAGTAATAGAAATAGCGATAGCAGCAGCAGCAGTAGTAGTAGCCATTGTAGCAGCAGTAGCAGTTATAGATGAAGTAGTAATAGTAATAGTAGTAGCAGTGGTAGTAGTAGTAGTATAGTGGTAGTAGCACTACTAGCCGTAGCATTCGTAGTACTAGTTGCTTTAGTAGTTGTAGTAGTAGCAGTTATTGTCATAGTTGAAGCATTAGTAGCATTAGCAGTAAGAGTAGCCACAATTATAGCAATAGTATTGGTTGTAGCAGCAGTTGCAGTAGTAGTAGTAGAAGCAATAGTAGCATTAGCAGTTGTCATAATAGACGCGGTTGTAGGAGAAATTGTTGTAGTAGTAGTAGTAGTAGTAGTAGTAGTAGCACAAGTAGTAGTAGGAGAAGTTGTGCAGTAGTAGTAATAGTAGTAGGAGGAGTAGTAGTAGTAGTAGTAGTAGTAGTAGTAATAGTAGTAGTAGTAGTAGTAGGAGTAGTTGTAGTAGCAGTGGTGTTAGTAGTAGTGGCAGTCGGAGCATTAGTAGTAGTAGTAGCAGTTGTAGTAGGGGGAGTAGTAGTGGTATTAGTAATAGTAGCAGTTGTATTAGCAATAGTAGTAGTTGTTGTATTTGTAGTAGTTACAGTTTTAGTACTAGTAGTTATAGTAGTACAAGTATTAGCAGTAGTTGTTGTAGTTGTAATAATGGTAGTAGTAGTAGTAGTAGTAGTAGCTATAGTAGTAGTCGTTATTTTCGTAGCAGTAGTTGTTGTAGTAGTAGCTCTAGTAGTAGTTTTGATATCAGCAGTAGTACTAGTAGTAGTAGTAGTAGTAGTAGTAGCAATAGTAGTAGCAGCAGCAGTAGCAGTAGTAGTAAGAGTAGTAGAAATAGCAGCTGCAACAGTAGTAGTAGTAGTAGTTGTTGTAGCAATAGTAGCAGTAGGTGTCGTACTGGCAATAGTGGCAGTAGAAGTTTTTTTAATAGTTATAGTAGTAGTAGTTGTTGTTGTAGTCGTAGTACTAGTAGTAGTAGTAGCAGCAGCATTAGTAGTAGTAGTAGAAGTAGTAGTAGTAGTACAACTAGTGGTAGTTGTATTTGCAGCAGTAGTAGTACTAGTAGCAGAAATAGTAGTAGTGGGAGTAGTAGTAGTTGTTGTAGTAGTAACAGTAGTTGTAGTAGTAATAGTAGTAGTAGTCATAGTACTAGTAGTAGTAGTAGTAAGAATAGTATTAGTAGTAGTGGTAGTAGAAGTAGTAGAGTATTAGTAGGAGTAGCGGTAGTAACAGTATTAGTAGTTGTGGTAGGAGAATTTGTTGTAATTGTCGTAGTAGTTGTTATAGAAGTAGTAGTTGTTGTTGTTGTAGTAGAAGTAGGAGTTGTGGAAGAAGTCATAGTAGTAGTATTAGTATTAGTAGTAGTAATCGTAGTAGTTGAAGTAGGAGTAGTAGTAGTGATAGCAGCAGTAGTATTAGTATTAGTAGTCGTAATTATAGTAGTTGTTGGAGTAGTACTAATTCTAGCAGTAGTACTTGTAGTAGAAGTGCAGTAGTAGTAGAAGTGTAGTAGTAGTAGTAGTCATAGTAGTAGTAGTCAAATTAGTAGTAGTAGGTGTAGTAGGTGTAGTAGTAATACAGGTACTAGTAGGTGGAGTAGTAACAGTAGTACTAGTAGTTGTAGTAGTGGTTGCAATAGTATTACCAGTAGTTGCAATAGTGGCAGTAGTAGCAGTAGTAGTTGTTGTAATAGTCATAGTAGTAGCAAAAGCAAAAGTAGTAGTAGTAGTAGTTGTTGTTGTAGTTCTTGTTGTTGTTGTTGTAGTAGTAGTAGTAGTAGTAGCTATTGTAGTAGTAGTTGTTGTAGCAATAGTAGCAGTAGAAGTAGTAGTAGTAGTAGGAGTAGTAGTACGACTAGTAGTAGTAGTAGTATTAGTTGTTGTAGTTGGAGAATTTGTATTAGTTGTAGTAGTAGTAGTAATAGTCGTAGTACTAGGAATCTTAGTAGTAGCACTTGGAGTAGTAGTAGTAATCGTAAGAGTAGCGGTAGAATTAGTTGTAGTAATAGTAGTAGTAGGAGTAGTAGTGTTGGTAGTAGTATTAGTAGAGTAATTGTTGTAGTTGTAGTAGTAGTAATTCTAGTACTAGTAGTTGTAGTAGTAGTGTAGTAGTAGTAGCATTTGTAGTGGTAGTAGGAGTCAAAGTAGTAGTAGTAGCAATAGTAGTTGTACGTCATAGTAGTAGTAATAGTAGTAATCATAGTAGTAGTAGCTGTAGTAGTAGTAGTAGTAGTAGTAGTAGTAGTAGTAGTAGTAGTAGGACGAGTAGCAATAGCAGCCGCTGCAGCATAAGTAATAGTAGTAGTAGTAGTAGTAGTAGTAGTAGGAGTAGCAGTAGTAGTAGTATTTTAAGTAGTAGTAGTAGTAGTAGTAGTTTTATTAGCAGTAGCATAGTTGTAGTAGTAGTTGTTGTTGTATTAGTTCTAATAGCAGTACTTTTAGTAGTACAAGTAGTAGTAGTAGTTGTTATTGTAGTAGTAGTGGTAACAGTAGCAACAGTAGTAGTAGTAGCAGTAGTGGTAGCAGCAGTAGTAGTAGTGGTAGCAGCAGCAGCAGCAGCAATAGCCGTAGTAGTAGTAGTAGTAATTGTAGTAGTAGTTGTTGTAGTAGGAGTAGTAGCAGAAGTAATAATAGTAGTAATAGTAGTAATAGTAGTAGGAGTAGTAGTAGTAGCAGGAGTAGTAGTTGGAGTCATAGTAGTAGTAGTTGCAGTAGTTGTAGTAGTAGTTGTAGCAGTAGCATTAGTTGTCGTAGTAGTAGCAATGGTAGTTGTAGTAGTAGTAGCAGCAGCAGTAGTAGGAGTAGTAGTAGATGTAGTAATTGTAGTAATAGTAGTAGCAGTAGTAGTAGTAGTAGGTGCAGCAGCAGCAGCAGCTGTAGCAGTTGTAGTATCTGCAGTAGTAGTAATAGCTGCAATAGCTGTAACAATAGCAGCAATAGCAGGAATGGTAGTAGTAGTAGAGTTTGTACTAGTAGTAGTAGCATTAGAAGTAGTTATTGTAGTAGTAGTAGTAGTTGTGGTAGTAATAGTAATAGTAGTAATAGGAGGAGTAGTAGTCGTAGTAGTAGTATTGGTAGTAGTAATAGTAGTAGTAGGAGTTGGAGTAAAAGTTGTAGTAGTAGTTGTTGTTGTACAAGTAGTAGTAGTAGAAGTAGGAGTTGTAGTTGTAGAAGTAGGAGTAGGATTAGTAGTAATCGTCGCAAGAGTAGTAGTAGGAGTAACAATAGTGGCAGAAGTAGTTGTAGTAGTAGTAGCAGCAGCTGCAGCGACAGCAGTAGCAGTAGTTGTAGTAGTAATAGTAGTAGTTGTAGTAGTAGGGCTAGTAGTTGTTGTAGTAGTAGTAGGAGCAGTAGTAGAAGTAAAAATTGGAGTAGGATTAGTAGAAGCATTAGTAGTAGTAGAATTGGAGTAGTAAAGTAGTAGTAGGTGTTGGAGTAATAGCAGTATCAGTTGTTGTCATAGGAGAACTTGTAGTAATTGTCATAGAAGTAGTAATAGTCATAGTAGTAGGAGTAGTTGTAGTAGCAGTAGGAGTTGTGGCTGTAATTGCAGTAGTAGTAGTATTAGTAGTAGTAATAGTAGTAGTAGGAGTAGTAGTAGTTCAAGTAGTAGTTGTAGCTATAGCAGTAGTAGTAGTAGTAGCAGCAGTAGTAGAAGCTGTAGTAGTAGAAGTAGTAGGAGTAGTAGTAGTTCAAGTAGTAGTAGTAACAGTAGTAGTAGCAGATGTAGCAGTAGTAGCAGCTGTAGTAGTAGAAGTAGTAGTTGCAGCAGTAGCCAAAGTTGTAATAGACTTAGTAGTTATAGTAGTAGTAGTAGTTACACTTGTAGTTGTAGTAGTAGCAATTGTAGTAGCAGTAATAGTAGTAGAGTAGCAGCAGCAGCAGTAGTAGTAGCATCAGCAGCAGTAGTTTAGTAATAGTTGTACTAGTAGTAGTAGTAGTAGTAGCAGCAGTAGCAGTAGTTGGACCAGCAATAATATTAGCAGAAGTAGTACTAGTCATTGTAGTAGTCATAGCTGTAGTAATAGTAGCATGCACAAGTAGTACCAGTAGTACTAGTAGTTGTAGTAGTTGAAGCAGCACTACAACAATAATAGTAGTAGTAATAGTAGTTGTTGTTATTGTTGTTGTTGTTATTGTAGTAATACTAGTAGTTGTAGCAGGAGTAGCATTAGTACTAGTAGAAGCAGTAATAGTAGTAGTAGTAGTAGTACCCACAATAGTAAAGTAGCAGTAGTGGAAGTAGAAGTAGTAGTAGTTGAACTACTAATAGTAGTAGTGGCATTTGTGGTTGTAGTCGTAGTAGTAGCAGAACTAGTAGTATTAGTTGTAGTAGTAATAGTAGTAATTATAGCAATTATAGCATCTGCAGTAGTAGTAGCAACAGTAGCAGCAGCTGTACTAGTAGTAGTAGTACTAGCTGTCATTGTGTTAGTTGTAGTAGTAGTAATAATAGTAGTAGTAGGAGGAAGAAGTAGTAGCAGTAGTATTTATAATGGCTACAAAAGCAACAACAGCAAAGTAGCAACAACAGCAACAGTAATAGTAGTAGTAGTTGTTGTAGTAGTAGTATTGGTAGCAGCAGCAGCAGCAGTTGTAGTAGTAGAAGCAACAACAGGAGTAGTAGTAGTAGTAGTAGCAATAGTTGTAGTAGTAGTAGTAGTAATAGTAGCAATAGTAGTAGTACTAGTAGTAGCAGTAGCAGGAGTAGCAGAAGTAGTATAAGAAGTAGCAGTAGTATTAGTAGTAGCAGCCGCCGCTATTGTAGTAGTTGTAGTTGCACCAGTAGTAGAAGCAGCAGCATTAGTAGCGGTCTTAGTATTACTAGAAGTAATAGTAGTAGCAGCAGCATCAATGAAAGCTATAGTAGAAGTTGTAGCAGCAGTAGTAGTAGGAGTAGTTGTAGAAGTAGTAGCACAAGTAGTAGTAGGAGTAGTTGTAGAAGTAGTAGCAGCAGTAGTAGGGGTAGCAGAAGTAGTAGTAGTAGTATTAATAGTAGTTGTAGTAGAAGCAGTAGCAGTAGTAGAAGCAGCAGCAGCAGTAGTAGTAGCAGAAGTAGTAATAGTAGTAGTAGCAGTAGTAGCAACAACAGCAGTAGCAGCAGTAGCAGTAGTTAAAGTAGTAGTAATAGCAGAAGTAGTTGCTGTAGTCCTTGTAGTTGTCGTAGTATAACCAGTAGCAGTGGTAGTAGTAGTAGTGGTAGTGGCAGTAGTAGTAGTAGTCGTAGAAGTAGTATTAGTAGTAGCAGTAGTAGTAGTAGTGATAGCAGTAGCTGTACCTGTAGTAGTAGAAGCAGCCGTAGTAGCGGTAGGAGAAGTAGTAGTAGTAGTTGTTGTTGTTATTGCAGTAGTAGAAGTAGAAGTAGTAGTGGTGGTAGTAGCAGTAGCAGTAGCAGCAGCAATTGTAGTAGTCTTAGTAGTAGTAATAGTAGTAGTTGTAGTAGTAGCAGCAGCCGCAATTGTAGTTGTACTAGTAGTAGTAGCGGCAACAATAATAGTAGTATTAGTTTAGCAGTAGTCTTAGTAGTAGTTGTGGTGGTTACGTTAGTAGTAGTAATAGTTGTAACTGTTGTAGTAGTAGTAGCAGTAGCTGTCGTACTAGTAGCAACAGTAGTAGTAGTGGTAGTGGTAGTAGCAGTAGTATTGGTCGCCACAGTAGTAGTAGTAGTTGTAACAGTTGTAATAGTTGTAGCAGTAGTAGTAGTGTTAGTAGTAGTAGAAGTAGTCGTAGAAGTAGTTGTAGTAGTTGAAGTAGTAGTAGCAGTAGTTATAGTAGCAAAAGTAGTAGTAGTAGTAGTAGTAGTAGTAGGAGCAGTAGTATCGGTAGTCACAGTAATAGTAGTCGCAGTAGTAGAAGTAGCTGTTGTAGTACCAGTAACAGTAGTTGTAGTAGCAGAAGTAGTAGTTGTAGGAGAAGAAGTAGTAGTAGTAGTAGTGGTAGTACTAGTAGTAGTAATAATAGTATTAATAGTCGTAGTAGTAGATGTAGTAGTAGTAGTAGTAGTCTTCGTGGTAGTAGTAGTTGTAGTATTAGTAGGTGCAGCAGTAGTAGTAAAGAAAGTAGTAGTAGGGCAAGTAGTAGCAGTAGTAGTAGTAGCAACAGTAGTAGTAGCGGCGGTAGTACTACTAGCTGTAGTATCTAGAGCAGCAGTAGTAGTATTAGTAGTAGCATTAGTGGTAGTTGCAGTAGTAGTAGCTGTTGTAGTATTAGAAGTAGTAGCAGTAGTTGAAATAGAAGTAGTAGTAGTTGTAGTTATTGTAGAAGTTAATGTTTTAGCACAAGTTGCAGTAGTTGTAGTATTAGTTGTACTATCAGCATTCGCAGTAATAGTAGCAGTAGCTGTAGAAGTAGAAGTAGTAGCGGAAGTAGTACTTGTAGTAGTGGTGGCAACCATGACATCCGTAGTAGTAGTAGAAGTAGTAGCAGAAATCATAGTGGTAGTAGAAGTAGTAGAAGTTGAAGTAAGAGCATCAATAGTAGCCACTGTAGTCGTAGTTGTAGTAGTAGCAGCAGCAGAAGTAGTAGTAGTAGTTGGAGTAGCAGTAGCAGTTATAGCAGTAGTTGTATTATTAGGAGTAACGACAGCCGTAGTGGTGGTAGAAATAGTTGTAGTCGCCATAGTAGTTGGAGTATCTATAGTAGTAGATGAGGTAGTAGTAGTAGCAGTAGCAGGAGCTGCAGTAGTTGTTGTGGTAGTAGTCATAGTAGTAGGAGCTATAGCAGTTTTTGTCATTGTAGCAGTAGTAGTGGGAGTTCTAGTAGCAGTAGTACTAGAGTAGTTGGAGCGGTATTAGAAGAAGTTGTTGTAGCCGCAGTCATAGTAGTAGCAGAAGGAGCAATAGCAGAAGTAATAGGAATAGAAGTAGTCATAACTGGAGAAGTAGCAGAAGTAGTAGGAGTAGCTATTGCAGTAGTAGTTGTAGAAGTTGTAGCAGAAGTAGTAGTAGCAGCAGCAGTAGTAGTAGTAAACGCAGTAGATGTAGTAGTTGGAGCAGTAGTAGTAGTATTAGTAGTAGTAGCAGTATCCCAAGTTGCAGTAGTAGTAGCGTTAGTAGTAGTAGTAGTAGTAGAAACATTAGTATTAATAGCAGCAGTAGTAGTAAGGGAAGTAATAGTAGTTGTAGTAGAGGCAGTAGTAGTAGTGGTAGTAGGAGTCGTAGCAGTAGATGCAGTAGTAGTGGTAGCAGTTGTAGTAGTAGTAGAACAAATTCTAGGAATAGTAGCAATAGTAGCAGTAATAGAAGGAGCAGTAGTAACAGAAGTAGTAGTAGTAGCAGTAATAGTTGTTGTTGTTGTAGCAGCAGTAGCAGTAGTGTAGTAGCAGAAGTAGTTGTAATAGTGGTAGCAGAAGTAGTAGTCATAGCAGTAGTTGTTGTAGTAGTAGCAGTTATAGTAGAAGTTGCAATTTTAGTAGGGTTAGTGGTAGAAGTTGTTGTTGTAGTAGTAGTAGAGAAGTAGTAGTAACAGTAGCATCAGCAGTAGTTGTAGCAATAATTGCAGTAGTAACAGTAGTAGTTGTAGGAGTAGTAGAAGAAGTAGTAGTAGTAGTTGTAGTAGTAGCAGCAACAGTAGTAGTAGAAATAGTAATAGTACCTATAGTAGTAGTAGCACTAGTAGAAACTTTAGCTGTAGTAGCAGAAGTAGTAGTAATAAGGAAAGTAATAGTTGTTGTAGTAGTACTGGTAGTAGTAGTGGTGGTAGGAGTCATATCAGTAGTAATTGTAGTAGCAGTAGCAGTAGTAGTGGTAGTAGTTGTAGTAGTAGTAGTCATAGTAGCAGTAGTAGCGGCAGCAACTATTGTAGTGGTAGTTGTTGCTGTAGTAGCAGTGGTAGTCATACTGGCAGTAGTAGCAGTGGTGGTAGTACTAGGAGAAGTAGTAGTATTAGCATTAGTAGTTATTGAAGTACTAGTAGTAGCAACAGCAGCAGCAGTAGTAGTTGAAGTAAAAGTTGTTGTTGTAGTAGTAGTAGGTGCGGAAATAGTAGTAGTATTATTAGAGGTAGTTATTGTTGAATCAGCAATAGTAGTAGTCGTAGAATTAGTAGCAGAGAAAGTAATAGATATAGTAGCAAATGTAGTAGTAGTAGAAGAAGCAATAATAGTAGCCGTAGGACTAGCAGATGGAGACGTAGAGGAGTACTAGCACTAGTAGGAGTAGTAGTAGAATTAGAAGTAGTAGCAGTAGCATTAGTAACTGCAGTAGTAGTTGTCAAAGCAGTAGTAGCAATAGCAGTAGTAGCGATAGTAATCATAGTGCTAGTAGTAGAAGCAGCAATAGTAGTAGCACGACAATAACAACTACTACTACTACAACAATTGCTACTCTTACTACTACTACTACTCCTACTACTGCGACTACTACTACTACAACAACAACAACTACTACTACTACTCCTACTCTTATGTCAACTATAATTACTTCTATTACTGCTACTACTACTTGCTACTACTACTCCTACCACCACCACCATGATTACTACTACTACTACTACTACTACTACTGCCACTACTACTACTATTACAACTACTACTACTACTACTGCCACTACTACTACTACTACAACTACAACTACTACCATTTCTAATACTACTACTACTACTAGTACCGTGACTGATACTAGTTTACCTATTACTATTACAACAACTTCTACTACAACAATTAGTACTACCACCACTACAACAACTACTACTACAACTACCACTACAACTATAACTACTATTACTACTACTACTACTAGTTCCTCCCCACTCCAACTCCTACTCATACTACTACTATGACTACTACTACTACTACTACTACTACTACCACTTCTACCACTACTACTACAACAACTACTTCCACTGCTACAATAGTTACTACTACTACTAAAATGATAGCTATTACTAACACTGCAACTACTGCTACTGTTACTACGACTACTTCTACTACTACTGCTACTACTACTATGACTACTTCTACAACAACAACAAATACTACTACTACTGCTGCTGCTGCTACTACTACTCTTGCTACTGTTGCCGCCTCAGCAACTTCTACAACTGCTATTACTACCACTAAAGCTACTAGTATTACTACTACTACTACTATTACTGTTGCTACTGCTACGACTTCTACTATTGCCCCTACGACTACTGCTACTACTACTTTTGCTACAACAATTACAAGGGCTACTGCTACAAATGCTACAGCCACAACTACTACATCACCTACTACTAATACCCCAACAACTACTACTACTACAACTGCTATAACTATTACTATGACTACTACTACTTCTACTTCTGTTACTAGTACGACTGCTACAACAACAACTACTAGTACAACAACTACTATACTACTGGCACTACTGTTGCTATAGCTACTACTGTTATTGCTACTACTAATACTTCTCCTCCTACTACTACTACTTGTACTACTACAGCTACTACTACCACCACTACTACTACTACTTCTACTACTCCGACGACTACTATTGCTACTACTACTAATGCTACTACTACTACTACATCTACACTTACTACAACTACAACTACAACTACTACTACTTCTACTGCTGCTATCGCAACTACTCCAACTACTTTTATTATTACTTTTACAACTACTACTACTTTCACTACTGCTACACTTAGTAGTACTACTACCACTACTATTACAACTACTACTACGCCTACTACTAATACTACTACTTCTACTAAAAATACTACTTTCGCTACTACTATTACTACCAATACTAGTACTACTGCTACAACTGCTACAACTTCTTCTACTACTACTACAACTACTACTACACCTACTACTACTACAACTACTACTGCTACTACTATTAATTCTACTACCGGTATTTCTACTTCTACTACTACTACTACTCCTACTCCTACTACTACTACTCCTGCACATATTTAAACTATTACTCCTACTGCTGCTGCTACTACTACTACTGCTACTGCTACTACTACTACTATTGCTACTGCTATTACTACTACTACTTCTAATTCTACTACTACTACTACTACTGCTATTGGTACTATTAGCACTACTACTACTAGTACCAATACTACTATTGCTACTGCAACTACTAGTAGTAGTAGTGCTCCTGTTGCTACTACTACTCTTGCTTCCACTACCACTACTACAGCTACTACTACTATTGCTTCTTCTACAACTAATAATACTACTACTAGCACCACTACTACTGCTACAAGTACTATGGTTGCTTCTACTAGAACTCCTACTACTACTTCTACTACTGCTAATACTGATACCATTTCCACAACTGCTAATATTGCTGCTACTTCTACTACTACTACTAACACTCCTCCTACTACTACTACTACTTCTATGACTGCTTCAACTACTACTACAATAACTACACTACAACTACTAAAACTTCTTCTTCTACTACTACTACTAGTAGTAGTAGTAGTACTACTAGTACTACTACAACTACTACTACTCCTATGACTACTGCTGCTTCTACTCCAACTACTACTACTTCTACAACCACTACACCAACCGCTACTGATACTTCTGCTTCTAATACTACCCGAACAACAATAATAATAACAATAACTACTATTATTACCACTACTACTGTGACTACTACAACTACTCCTACTACTTCTACCTTGACAACTACCCCTACTGCTACTAATACTCCTACTTCTCCTACTACTAATACTACAGCTACTACTACTAGTCCTACTCCGGTTATCGCTGTTGCTGCTGCTTATAATAATCCTAATACTACTACTACGACTAGTTGTACTTCTTCCACACCAATAATAAAAACAACTACTGCTACTAGAGCTCCTGCTGCGGCTGCAACTAGTCCAATTACTACTACTACTACTACTACTATTACAACTAAGACTACTCCTGCTAATGCTGCTACTCCTACTACTACATCTACTACTACCAATTGCTAAAACTACACCTACTACTACAACTACTAAAACTATTGCTACTACTACTACTACTACTACTGCGACTACTACTTCTACTCCTATTGCTATTATTACTACTTCCACTATTACTACTGTCGCTATAATGATAATTATTACTACTACAACAGTGACAATTGCTTCTCCACCTACTTCAACTTTTACTGCTACTCCTACCACTACTACGACCACAACTACTACTGCTCGTACCCTGTTGCTACTACTACTAGTACTCCAGCAACTACTACTACTATTACTACTACCACGACTTTTTCTACAACTACTACAACTATGACTACTTCTACTACTACTACTACTTCTTTAACTACTACTATTGCAACTCACCCTACTACTTATAGTACTACTGCTGCTGCTTCTACTACTACAGCTACTATTATGGCTACAACAACTACTACTACTAGTACTTCTACAACAACTCTTACACCTCCTACTACTGCTACTACAACTAATGCTACTACTAATACTACTACTACAGCTGCTACTACTACTACTACAACTAACTATCACTACGACTAATACAACCACTACTACTACTGCTGCTACTACTACTATGACTACTATTATTGTAACTACTACTACAACTGTTACAACTACTACTACAACTACTATTGTTACTAATGTTACCATAGCACTACCGCTACTACTGCTACTACTCCTGCTGCTACTACTACTACTACTACTACTACTACTACTACTACTACTACTACTACTACTACTACTACTACTACTACTACTACTACTACTACTACTACTACTACTACTATTATTGCTCTTGTTGCTACTGCTGCTACTACTACAGCTACGGCTACCACTGCTACTACTACAAATACTACTACTATTGCTACTGCTGCACTATTACTTCTCACACTACTACTACTACTGTTACTACCACTGCTACAATAGCTTCTACTACTGCTACTACAACTACTACTGCTACTGCTACTACAACTACTACTACAGGGACAACTACTTCTACTTTTGCTTCTACTCCTACTACTCCTACTACTACCACTACTAGTATTCCTACAACTACTCCTGCTATTACTACTACCACTATGATTGCTACTACTACTCCTATGCTACTGCAACTACTTCCACAACTTCTACTGCGCCTTCCACCATAATTGCTGCCACCACTGCTACTACTGCTACTCCTCCTCCTCCTATTGCTACTAAAACCACTATGGCTACCACTGGTACTCCTACTACACTGCTACTATTACTACTTCAACTAATACTACTACTGCTACTACTCCTACTACTACCACTTCTCCGACTACTACTACAACCACTCCTACTACTGTTGCTACTTCAACTACTACAGCTATGATCGATGCTACTAGTACTACGATAGTTACAACTTCCACTACTACTACTGCTACAACTGCTGCTGCTACTGTTGCTCCTACTACTACTACTCCAATTGCTACTACTACTACTGCTGCTACTACTACTACTGCTGCTACCACTACTACTACTAGTACTACTATGCTAATGCTATTACTACTTCAACAAGTACTACTATTTCCACTAATACTAAGTCAAATACTTCTACTACCACTACTACTACTACTCATCCAATTGCTACTTCTGCTGCTGCTGCTACTACAACTGCTACTTCTCCTACTACTACGACTACTACTACTACTACCTCTGCCACTACTGCTACTACTACTCCTTCGGCTACTGGTACTACTACTGTTACTACTACTACTAATAGCGAATATTGCTGCTACACTCGTACTGCTACAACTACTATTGCTACAACTACTACTACTCCTACTGCTACTCCTACTGCACCATTTGCTACTACTACTAATCCTTTTGCTGCTTCAACAAATACTACTACTACCACTTAAACTACTACTCCTACTCCTACTACTGTAGCTATTGCTACTGCTACTACTGCTACTACTACTACTACTACTACTACTACTACTACTACTACTGCAACCACTAATACTACCACTACTACTCCTCCTGCTACTGCTCCTACTACTAATACAACCAATAATACTACTATAAGAACTCTTACACCTACTATTGCTGCTACTACTACTACAACAACAACAACAACAACAACAACAACAACAA
>RXID01015281.1:0-31280 GCA_005019695.1 Trichopus zeylanicus subsp. travancoricus | reverse complement strand
GAGCCCGTGAGAAGAAGAAAGAAGGTGAGATTCTTTCTGGAGGAGGACAATGTCACAGACATGGATAAGCGCACAAGGGATGAGCTGGAGGAACTCTTATTGGCTCGCGAATCCGGAACTGCATTCATTCTAGGGCACTCCCATGTGCAGGCGAAGTCTGATTCATCGATCATGAAGAAGCTGGCCGTTGACATTGGGTACAACTTCCTGAAGAGGAACTGCCGGGGACCCCATGTTGCGCTTCGGGTGCCTCCGGAGTCACTGCTGGAGGTTGGCATGGTTTATATTTTGTGAGCCAGACCTCAAGGGCTCGTGCAGCCATAGGTCATATGATGTGGTCGTATGTCTATACTTATTTGTATTCGGACTAATAGGAAGCGGAGAACCCAAGAGGCATGGGGCCCACGCTTCTATGTGGATCTACCTCACTTTTGCCTTTGTACAGGAAGCGTCGATCTGTTTGGGATGTCGACCTAATCCTAGCTCTAAATCAATCTTGTATATCACTCACTCATCAATAACAATTAGAAAGTCCTTAGTTACTAATAAATTTTTTTAAAAAACTTGAACTTTTAGATTATTTTGGTAGTTCAATCGGAATATGAGTGCATTTAATAGCAAGAAGAGCAATTCAAAGAGCTTGTTTCTGCTTCTTGACTTGTTTGACGGAACAACTAATCAAATACCTGAAAAGATAGCATTCTCATGTCACATTATTGCACTTCTTCTGATGCACACAAGCCTCACAAAGAACACAGAACAAATATGGTAAAAATGAATATGTGGGCGTCCACATGTTTGAGTCTTCGGTGCCATTATGCTTCATGTCTTCATCTGAGGCCCTACCATGTGCCAACTAGTCATCTACTTGACCCGCCTGTAAATCCAGGTGGTTCTCGAGAGATACCCAAGTTATCTCAAACTGGGGCCCCGAGTTACCGGCCTAACACAGATGTCCTCATGCTACTTGGCTTAAGTTTCGAGTGTTACATATGTAGAGGACGTAATAGTTAACCTGATTTTGAATTATCTCTGGCAATAAAGAGGAAGACTCAACTAGCTTTAATTTGCGCTCATCCATGGTAGTCAACATCACATAATATATTTTTAAATTTTGAACTAACAATTTCTCTCGTATATATAAAGAATAAATATAATTATAATCACGAAATCTGTTTAGTATGTTACTCCATATACATGATGACTTTGAATTAAGGTTTTAAATTTTGACCTTGAAAATGGATTTATTGGTGGAGCCCTAGTTCGAAATTAGCTTCAGATCATCTCTGGCTTCTCGAAAATTCAATTTGTTAGGACACCCTCTCGTTGTTCTGCGTAGAAAAAAAATATAAAAAAAGACTCGAGTTTTCTAACGATGGTCATTCTGACGCTCAAGCTAAAAATGGACTCGATGGATCCAATGGAATGAATAACTAGGTATTAGTCATTACCATTTCGAAGATGAAGTTATTGATAGAGTGGTGATCGTATAAAAAATCTACCATTTTCGTCATCGTGATTTCAATTGAACTTTTCGTAACGGATGACACCAAACTCCGAATCTCTCAAAACCCATTCCCTGGTTTGAGAATGATTTCTTATATTTACCTCTCACGACTTGGATATTGAGGTATCTGAAATTAGATAGACCTTGATTTTAATATTATTTCGAGAGCTCCGAGGTTCGAGTACCTTGACTCGAGGTTAAACCAAACCTTTGATAGCTCGGTATTATAGAAAACTTTATCTTGATTTTACCGACCCATCACTTGATTTCGAACTCGAATTATAGCGTTTTTTTGACTCGTCTAAACATCTTTGGTGTATCATCAGGATTCAATATTCATTTTTGTTTTCAACTATTTTGGAATTTCGATATTTAATAATTTTAAAACCTCTAAATTTTTTAATTAATTTTTAAGATTGTTTCATTCTGATATTGGCCAAACTCAAAATATTTTGAAATATTTTAATTTCATTCAAGATCATAACAAAATAATTTTAAATTTTTTTTATATTTTAAACTTTTTAACATTATTAGATCTCTAAAATTATTGAAACAAAATCGTTTCCAAAATTGAAATTTAAAATCTCGCTTAACACATTGATTTGAATACCTCATAGCAGAACTAGCCCAAGAATTTTAAGCATGCAGGGTACAATACTCATGGGGCCCCTGCCACAAAGTTGGCACGGACGTTACAAGAAGCACAAGCTGTGCTCGTTGATCATACAACTATTTTTTTCCTTTCTCCTCTTTAGCCTCTATACCCTGACAAGAAAGCATGGGAGGATTACTTCACTTGAAACCAAAAGCGGACAAGACGATGGAACTGGCTCCCTAACCCTCTCTATCTACTCCCTCTTTAGCTTCTTTTGATCTCATGGGCACGCCATCATCAGCTGCAACTCGGATTGCATTGCTTGCATTTTTTCAGAAACCTGCACGGGATGACATAGTGAAGTGTGAATAGATAAATAAAGCAGTTGGAAGGAGCAGGGCCTGCAAAATGCATCTCACATTGGAACCGGTTTAGTTGTCTCAGCTTAGATGTGATTCCATCACAATGTCCTGTTTGCGGTTCCATGTGGCCGCAGGCCATTAGTGGGGACTGGAGTCTTGGTTCTGGTCAGAGGGAGCAAAACTAGTCCAAGTTTTATAACTTTGAAGAAGGGTGAGTTATTGTTGGAGTTCTCAACTTTTGAGCAGTGTGAGAAGAAGAAGAAGAGAAAGATGGTTGTACGTCTTCAACATGAACTGGTGCGTATTTAAAATCAATAAATTCAAGTATTTTGCATTGCTACAGTGGGGTTGCTTGAATTTCCAAACATCTACTAGAAAAGTAGTGCAGCTTTTCCACCTATTACCTTGTAGTTGGACATTTCCCCAAAGTTGGCCTGTCAATCCAAATAGCCAACACTCAGACTTCTATGAAAAATTAAAAAGCAGAAGATTCGACTAACATTAACCACTACTTGCATGGAAACATAGCAGTTAATAAACAAATCTGTTGAGAACCAAAATTAAATCAGAGAATAAAAAGCACCTCATTCTTAAATACTAGATCTTTGCTTATTCAATCCTTGGAATTTGTATTACAGAACAAGTAATTCTGAACCTGGAGTGCATGCTACTGTTCAAAGTGATATCAAAGGTATATAACGATTGGTGATAATGTCAAATCTATGACATCTGGATGTGCTGAAGCCCTCTTATTACAAGAAAGAACTACACAACTAGAAGGTGAAGTCAAGTTGATTAGTTTGCCTTCTGGAGAAAAAAAGATGGCTATTAAATGATGCAGGATAGGTACTATTCTTCAGAGTCGATGGTTGTCTCAAACTTTCTAAATGTGCTTCCTCATTCCAACAATGATCTTTGCTACTGCATGAGCTAAGATAGTTCTTACATGGTGATTCACCAATGCAAGATGACTGTTCTGTTGCTTGTTTTTGCTCTCGGACATTATCAAGTTCCCCTGTTTGTAACAAACAATCAGATAATGTGCTTCTTCGATCATCGTCATATGCCACTGTCTGGTTCACTAACGTGTTGTAGATGCTGACATTTTGCATTTCACTGATTGGCTTTGGATCTACACCAGTTAACTTAAAGAATTTAAAACAACTCTTTGAACTGCATCAAGCTTGTACACAAGAGATCTCGAGGCTCGAGATTTCTCTGAAGACTTTAACAACTGCAGTCCTAGACACCAGGCCCCTTTCAAAACAGGAGGCCCGAGAACTAGTACTGGAGGCATTCAGGCAACAACCCCAGCAAAGAGAACCAGGCGACAGCCTTGAACGGCCGGACAAGCTTCTCCAACAGCACGAGAGGCGCACGCGAAGGCCTCAGGAGGCACGAGGCAAACTAAGGGTCTTTCGAGATCCTTATCAGATACTTGCTGAGGAAGTGCAAAAGCTTGAAGGCTGATGGGTTACTACCTGCCTACCCCACGGGAAGACTACGACAATTGGTGTTATCAGGCCCAGCAAAGCTACCAACAATCTTACAACAATTATTATGAGCCTCCTTACAACACCAACTATGTAGAGATCCCTTTTAATGCGCAGTACCTACAAGAACTTCAAGAAGCGCAACGCAAAAAGGACCGTCACTCCTCCTTATCAACCCAAAGTCTGCACAGCTCCCTCAACCCATCTGAGCAGGAGAAAGCAGTTTATGTTCTGGGAGAACCAGAAGGAGGATATCGCCCTCAGGTAATGCTGCCTTACTTCCAAGGAAAATGTTCTCATTCTTGGCAGCATAACGACTTCGTGCAGCCACGAGAAGAAAAGTGCGTGTGCTGCAAGATCCAAACAATGCAGCGGGCAAGGATTCATTGCCCCAAATGCAAGGTTACTGCCTGTAACCTATGTGGACCCTATTACTTTAAAACAGCGGTCCCAGTTACACTAGCTCCACCAGAACCATTCCCCAACCAGAGGCTGATGCAAGAAAGGTGTGAAGGGGAAATTGAACGGCTGGAGAAGGAGGTGGGCTACTACAAAGGAAGAGTCAAGGCATTAGAGCTAGGCGCAAGCCTGCAAAAAGACTCTGAGAAGCTTAAAGAAAAGGAAGCAGAAGCAAGCGAGGAACTGGAATACACCAGTATCCTACCACAGGAAAGTGTCTGCAAGACAACAGCTGAAGGAGAGGCTCAACCAAAGTCCGAACCAACTGGATGGGGAGATGAAGATAATGAGAAAGAGCCTGATGAGGAAGAACCAGCCAGCATACCTTCTGAAAGGCATGAGGAAGAAGGTAACACTTGTCCCCCTCATAGTGCTACTATTGCAGCAGGCATCGAAGAGGAAGTACCGGAGATGGAGTACCCTGCCCTGCAAAAACTAGCCGAAAGGCTATCTGAGAGGTTGTACACAAGTACATTAACCTCTGCAACATCTCCGAGCGGGCCATACATGCCCCCCACAGATGCTTCAATGGAACCAGGACCACCAGGTTACCCGCCAGCGGCCAACACGACTCCAACAATACCTAGAACAACAATGGAATCTGGGCAGCGGAACCAAGGAAGTTTCCGAAGAGGCTTCCTCAATAAAATGTGGACCCTACCGTCCGCACAGCAGAACAAAGGAGCCCTCTTGATAAAACCCGAACAGCTCGGGCTATTTGAGGAGACTTTTGCAAGAAGGGAAACCATCACGAGGAACCATGTTGCTGCGCAGGGATTCACTGATGCGCAAGACAAGATTGAATACATGGAAAACCTCCTAGGGGATAACAGCTTCAAGATCCCCTACACTTACAACTTCAAAATGGAGCTAGCATCGGTGGCCGTCGCCGTAGAAGAGCTGGAGGAAGAAGAGAATATTGATATCCAGCAATCAGGGCTCAGTAGAGAGTCCTCCCTCCAAAAATTTCAACCAGTAACGCCAAGAAGATCCTGCTACCTCCCAAGAGATGAGGAGGCCTCGAATGACAGAAAGAACGAAAAGAGGGTTGCTATCTTCGAGCAACCAAATGTTCCACAAAATTATGACTCAATATCTGTGCAGGAAGGAGAGAACCAGAGTGATGCAATAGACAGCATCTCAGAAGGAGAGGATCCTCAGAACCTCCACAACTCCCTCCGCCCACTCATACAAAATGAAGTCATATGTGTTCTGCAGGAACCCGAAGAAGGATGCCAACTGCAGAAGGAAGAGTGCACTAGGCATACCAACGGGCAAAGCTCTATTACGCCAACAACAAGTACTTCTCCCCTGGCACAAGAGGAGTACCCAGCAGAGCCCGTAGGAGAGGCGGTCCTAACCTCCGGAAGGGGCCCAGAGGAGAAACTACACTACCTCGCATTCAGGCTAGATGGAGAAACCTACCATCTTCATGATGAGGTACTACTGGCGCCCGAATCGATATATAAACATCCCTATGTAATTATTATCAAGGGGATTTTCCAAGACAAAGGAGGACAGATGTCCCTCATTGGACAATGGCTTTACCGCCCAAAAGAAGCACTCACAGAAGATGGGAGTCCAAGAGAATCCAGGGATGCAAGGAAACTTTTCTATAGTTTTCATACTGAGGTAGTCCCTGTAGAAAGCGTCATGCACAATTGTGTGGTTCACCACATCCCACAGGGTGAGCAAGTACCAAGGCGTACAGAGTACCCGGGATTCATCATACAAGAACTCTACAACCACACCAACAGAATTCTCAAGGACATAGCATGTGCAGACTATGACAAGGAGCAGCAATCTGAAATTAAGCTGCTTATCAAGAAAACAAGGGAGCATCTGACCGGCTCCATGCAACTCAAATGGCCAAGGGCATGCAACACAGAACCCACAGCCAGACGACGGTGGGCACCGACACCAACGCAGCTGCGGAAGCTCAACAGTCTCTTCCGTCAAAGCAACAGGCCCCCTAGAAAGAAGCAAACATAGGACCTGACTTGGGCGCTAAGACTACATGGACCAATCTATGAAGACAACATCCACAAATGGTTCATCAACAAGAGAGCGCGAGTCAAGGAGAAGCAGGCAATCCCTACCACTGTCCCGTAGCAGACGAAGCGTGGTGGGAAGTATAGCTACCACTATTCCGTAGCAGGCGGAGCGTGGTGGGAAGTATAGTAGCTAATACAGGAAAGTAGGTTCCTGTTGTACAGTACGTAGCAGCTATAGCTACGCAATAAGAAGTCAAAGCCTAGCAAGAGGACGAGCCTAGCCAAAGGACGAGCTACCAGCCTATGACAGCGACGTCTTTTGGAGTCTTCTGTAAAGGCTATGCCTTAGGATATAAAGGCTACGCCTTAGGATAAGATCTCTTTTGGAGTCTTTTGTAAAGGCTACGCCTTAGGATAAGAGGGCTATGCCTAGGACAAGACTTCCCTTGGAGTCTTATGTAAAGGCTGTAGGCCTACTCTAGTATAGGTTACTATTATGCTGATGTAAGCGCTTAGCTCATACCACCAGCTGATGTGAGCGCTTACATCACCGTGCCCTCTATATAAAGGGCACGCCTCCATTGTAAATGATCATCCAAGTATCCCAAGTATTGTAAGCAATCGTGTGAAATAGCAATAAGAATCCGAGAGTTTCTCCATATCTTCTCCTTATTTCTTGTTGCTACTTCCTTTCTTGAAAAGAGCTTCCGCGACCTCGAACACTTCGGCGAGCATCGCCGGCGTTAGGAAGGTCGATTTCAATGGTATAGGCAAGTTTGATCTTATTGGCCACACCAGAAAGAGATTTGAAACTTGCAGCTGCCTTCCTGACAGCCAATGACTCTACTGGGTGTTGCCAGGCCCACTCAAACTGCAAGAAATTTTTATTATCAATAAGGAAAATATTAGAAGTCATCAAGCTGAAAATCTATTCTATAAAAAATCTCAAATCCATCATAATAAAGAAGAAAAAGAAAGAAAGAGACAAAAGAAAAGAAAAATGAAGAGCAGCATTTGATAGAATGGAGAAAAAGGCTACTGCAATTAAGGATTACAAATGTGTTAGTTCCTTGAGCCATTTCATAACTATTAAAATCTTCTATAACTAAGTAGGAGTATTTTTGTTTTTTTTATTTCAGTCCAAATGATGTTAAACGATATATTTCTTTTATAAATATTTCTGATTCTTATGATATATATATTCTTGATGAAATTTTTGTAATATATCCAACAATATAAAAAATATTTAATTTTTAAGTTTAGAGGAGAAATATATAATTTGAAAAAAATTTTAAAGAGTTATATATAATTTTTCAAGTTCGAAGAAAAAAAAATAATTTAGTAAAATTTCAAGATATCATATATATACTTTTTTAAATTTAAAAGAGAAATATATAATTCGATAAAATTTTAAGAAGTTATATGCAATTGACCACTCCTTTTCTAATTTTGTAACTATAACTGTCAAAGCCACAGTGGGATCGACGGTTGGTAAAGCGGCTTTAGAGTTCGCCTGACTGTATTCATCTCAGCTTGAAAAGTCACGAGTTTGAATTTTAAAATATTTTTCTGTACAAGACATATTAAGGTTATATTAAAAGACAATTATCGATCAATTTTATCAAATTCATAATTGGATTCAAAATTAAATTTTATCATATTGGGCCCAAGGATGACTAGTTGCCCTTCCGACAACAGGTCCATATGTTGGTGGGCCTAACATAACAAAATTGTAAGTCGCGGTCCGATCCGAAAATAGACTTCTCACAAATCGCTATCTGGTTAATCAAATCCAATTTTACCCCAGAAAAGCGTCAGGTCGTCGCCGTTTCCTTGAATCCTATGCACACGTGTCACGGATGCATTCGCTTATCTTCCTGACGGCAACATAACTACTGGATTTCCCCATGAACCTTTCGAACCCCGCGGGATCTTTCGATTCCGCATCCCGAAAAGACTGCCCACCGTTGGATCGACATCACACTCATCACTAGCCGTCTATCATCCAATGTAGAAAACTTCTTTTGGTCTGGCTGCGAAAAGGGAGAGAAAAGCGAGAACGGAGCTCTAGGGTTCACGGCAATGGCGAATAGGCTGAGAATTTGGCTGAGAGCCAGGAAGAGAGCTCCTGATGGCAGCGCATTCCAAAATTGGTATTCTCCTCTTTTCCTTCGTTTGTGTTTCTCTTTAGTAATCAAATCAACCACGAATGCTCCGATTTTGCTTCAATTCCATATTGTTTTGTTTTTTGGCCTATTCTAATGATTAAGGTTTGTACTTTTTTGGGTTTTGGCAGCGAATCGTGTGGTGTTTCGGTTCCGATAGTGCTTGTGGACATGCACAAATGTGAGCTGAAGAAAACCAGACGCGGCACGGCAACTTTGGGCGTCGCGGCGCAGCCGAGATCGCCCTTTCGTTGCTTCATGTGATCTATCTATGTTCTCTTTCTGTCATATTTATTGAGTTCTTTTATTTTTCGAAGAAATGCCTACGAAGATTTTGATTTTCAGAGAAATGCATTGGTACTTTTTTTAGCACTTTTTTTTTAATCTTTTTTTTGGTTGGCCAAAGGAAACTTAGAAATTGTGCAACAAAAAGTTACGTGACATATTTGCTTCTAATATCTCTGTGGGAATTAGGAGTAGTGTCTCTCCCACTTTGCCTGTTTGATTCGTTGCTTCTACAATCTCCAAAATCTTTTATTGGCTTCTTTCTACCAGTTGTTTTGTATTTTAGGATCGAGTACATTCAAGACAAGCTTTCTTATTTTAGGGTTTATTGTGCTCCATGTTGTCTTACTTGAGGACTGAAAAGTTGGACATTTTTTACTGTGATGCCAATTTGTGCTACAGCCTTAATAAATTGTCTATACATTTATTGAGACAACCAATATCAATTCTGAAAATGCTCGGGGACAGGTAATGGAACTTAGTAGCTTATTGATACTAAAGTTGTTGATTGTTGCTTTTTTGGTTTTGTGGGCAAACATTTGAGAAGACATGTGAAGCCGGAAATATATTGCAGATTGATCAAAAAGGGCTTGTCATGCAGATAAACATGTTGCCAAAGGTAGTTGTAGCAAAATCTTGTAGGCACCCAAAATGCTTCCAAGATCCTTCAACTTGAGCCTTAAATCTCTGGGTTGTTTCCTTTTTTTAAGAAGAGGCTCCCTTTTATAATTGAAGCGGAGAAGATAAATTCAGCTTTTGGGAAAATATTGCTAGAAGAGAGCCATGTCATGGCTGAGGTAACTTCAAGTTTTTATTTGCTTTTGAATTTGGTCTTCTTGTAGGTGTCTACGTAATTTACAATTATCTAGAAAGCCTTTGAAAAAGATTTCTTTGTTACACGAAGATTTAATGCACATGAATAACTCTTTTACTCGCATCTCCCTGTTAAAAAGGATAGAAACTTGTAGTTTATGCTGCCTTGAATTGTCTTTTTTTCCATGCTGAGGTTTTCACCTAAAATAGATGCCGCCGGGGATGAAAAACGGAGACTGACCAGAGAAAAGACGGAGTACATGGTCAATTACTCTGAAAATATTTGCATCTTTTGTATCTTGATGTATCTAGTTTTGCGGATCAAAAAATTTAGGACATTCTGCTGCAAAATGAAATCCACATATTTTCTATTCAATGTTTATGAAGACAAAAACTATGTTACTGGTTACAAATTATCTATCATGGTTGCGCTAGCCCACAATACCAGGTTTTTTGGAGTTGGAACCTGTTTTCCAGATTATTTACTTGAACCATGAGACGTATGACACAACAGCTACAACCTATAGGTTGAGGTGTCTCATGGAAATCATCAGAGTTCGTATTAGTTTTTGCCAGTGTTCTTTTTAGTGTTCAGTGATGGTTAGCAATAGCACATATTAAGCAAGGATTTGCTGTTTTTGTACTTAGGTGAAAGATGAGGCAAATTCATCATCGGTTGGGAAGTTTGATGTGGTCTGCAGACTATATATACTATTCTTATATTTTATCATATTTTTGTAGCCCCTAACATTTCCTTGATTTGCATTCTTTTCTATTTCTGTTATCCATCCAGTTTTTTAGACCATCACTTGATTATCTTGATAGTTGGGACAAATATCAGAGATTGGAGAGCTTTGATATCGATTACTGGTCAATCTCCCTCACCCTCGTGATTCTGCTTTCGAGTAATCTTGTGTTTCTATTTGACTAGTTATCTATTCTGATCTCACTGTTGCTAATTTCTTGTAATAGCTGGAGTAGACACATTCTTCACTCATGGCTTTCTCGATCAGTTGCCTTCAATGCCTAATACCAAATTTTGTCGGACAATTTCTTTTGAAGACTTTCTTGTTCAGGTTACTACGAAAATGCACTCATATTACCTACCACTTCCAAAGGCAAGTCATTTGGCAGGGGATTCTAAGCTGCTTTTCGGTTCTCTTTTCTCCTGTCTTCTGTTACCCATTTCTAGTGCGGTTTCTTATTTATCAATCCTGATGTAAGAATCTAATGTTTTGTACTTGGAAGGAAATTACCCAATACTAGACTGGTAAGTTATTATTGTACGTCACTGGAGGCCCATTGTGCCCACCAACTTAGAACATAATATATTTAATGAACATTTGACAATAACTAATAACCAAAGTGTTCAAAGAAAAACCACTTTTTCAAGACCAATCGTGAAGAGTTATGTACTTTTAGTTCAACATTCAACCTCAGATACTCGATAAATTGTTCTTTTCTGGTTAGCAACTATCTGGGAAGGCACTTGTGCTAAAGGCTTGTTGCTTGTGTGGTAGGTCCAGCTACTAAGGCTCGGATCAACAATTATTGGGTAAATTTCAGATATTTTATTCAAATTTTGTCTATTGTCTTTTTTCATTTTTAAAAATTATGAATAAATCAGGATATTATATTCATTTAAAGCAAATAAATCCATGAAAAACAGAAGTGATTGCATGCAACCTTCATGGAGTGGAGATGAGGAAAACGTGAAAGAAAACACAGCG
This sequence comes from Trichopus zeylanicus subsp. travancoricus, assembly GCA_005019695.1. NCBI lineage: Eukaryota > Viridiplantae > Streptophyta > Magnoliopsida > Dioscoreales > Dioscoreaceae > Trichopus > Trichopus zeylanicus. Next base: position 19,877 of record RXID01015281.1, on the reverse strand, counting down.
AAATAAGTTTCTTGGATATTTCGAAGGAACATGCTAGAGTTTTCAGTATTGCACTGTCTTTCTGGCTCAGCATAGTGATCAAGCCATGAACAAGGACGATCATCCTTCTTTCAAGGAAACTTCCTCAATCAAAACTCCATTCGTAAAGTTGCAACAAGGACATCAGATCCTTTCGAGCAAGTGTTGCATTCTTGGTGGTCCTGGACGTAGATAGTTGACTCGATCAGGTCGAGCCAGACCCACATATAGGCCCCGCTTGGTGGAAGAGATCGGCCGAGAGGGTATCCTAAGGTGGAAAAATCACATATTATAAAATAATCTCACATGAGTTAAGAGGTCAGTCGCCGTTGAATTTGTTCCATTTTCTCGAGTTAGATGTTACAAGCATGGACACGAGTGGCAGTGGTTGAGAGAGGGTTGTCATCGTTCCTTCAAGTGCAGAAGGGGATGTTCGATGGAAGTATCACCGTCTCTTGGTTCATGGCTCGTCTTATTTTGAACTTGGAAGCATGTTAGGCATTCAGAAATATCTAATTTTTGGGTTGTAATTAAGGAAGAATATGCTATTTTGCCAGCCATCCATACGAGCGAGAGGGTCTTTCCTTGTCCCAAATCATTTTCGGGTCCCGATCTGATCCATGCCTCAACTAGTGGAGGTTCATCGACTAACCAACCACATACCATGGCCCCAAACAAATGGCGAGTAATCCTATTTCTACGACCATCTACACAAGCAGACATTTGACATAAATGAAAACAATTGAAATATTAGAATATAAAATACAATTAAATTGTGTGCTACGCAGTGAAATTCATCGTAAAATCAATTATTATTTTTTAAAATTTTATATTTTTAGAATATTCATGTAAATGCTCAGCGATTATTCAGTCTATTCCACATTTTTTTCCGCGATGATAATGCAATACGTTTGATACAAATACTAATAAATTATAGGGCTAATTGCCTACAACCCCTTCTAATTTTTGTTAATTACGAAAAACCCTCCGTAATTTTCGCACTTACCTACACCACCCCCCTTTTTCAAAATATTTACCTACACCTCCCTGATTGTTATTTAATCAAAATTTTATTCTAAAATTTCGATTTTACCCTCGTGATTTTTATAATTAAACCCCTAAAAACTTATTTTCTCACTCTCATTCTTTCTCCCAAACAATTTACAAATAAATTCTTGAAATATTTTTATTTATAAAAAAAGCCCAACTATTTATAAACAAGCGGGGCAGTGAGAGCGCCGGCGCGCGAGGGTGAGGGCACCGGCGAGGGGCGAAGGTGCCGAGGGGCTTGGGCGTCGGCGCTTTGGCAAGGGCGCAGATGCACGGTGAGCGATGAGGGGGCCAGCGAGGGCAAGGGCGTGCGGCGAGGGCAAGGGCAAGGGCGTCGGCGCGGCCGGCGAGGGGTCTATTTGAAAATTTTAGTTTTAAAATAAATAAAATTTGGACTTCTTTATAAATAAAAATATTCAAGGGATCTAATTTTAAATGTATAAATATTAAACTTATAATTTTAAAATTTAGGTTTTAAAACCTTCAATGCCTTTTTTGTAAAATTTATATAAAACACGATAACAAATTTAGAATTATTTATAAATAAAAATATTCAAGGGGTTTATTTGTAAATGTACAATATGAAAGTTGTAATTTTAAATTTTAAGTTTTCGAACCTTCAATGACTTATTCGTAAAATTTAGTTTTAAAATAAATAAAATTTGGACTTATCTATAAATAAAAATATTCAAGGGTCTAATTTTAAATGTGTAAATATTAAATTTGTAATTTTAAATTTTAAGTTTGAAAACCTTCAATGTCTTTTTTGTAAAATTTTATTTAAAACATGATAAAAATTTTAGACTTATTTATAAATAAAAATATTCATAGGGTCTATTTGTAAATGTACAACATGAAAATTGTAATTTTAAATTTTAAAATTTCAAACCTTCAGTGACTTATTCGTAAAATTTAGTTTTAAAATAAATAAAATTTAGACTTATTTATAAATAAAAATATTCAAATGTTTTATTTTTAAATGACAAATGTTAAACTTGTAATTTTAAATTTTAAGTCTGAAAACTTTCAATGTCTTTTTTGTAAAATTTTATTTAAAATATGATAAAAAATTTAGACTTATTTATAAATAAAAATATTCAAGGGATCTATTTGAAAATGTACAAACATGAAACTTGTAATTTTAAATTTTAAGTTTTAAAACATTCAATATCTTTTTTATAAAATTTAATTTTAAAAATAATTAAAATTTAGACTTATCTATAAATAAAAATATTCAAGGGGTCTATTTGTAAATGTACAAATATAAAACTTGTAATTTCAAATTTTAAGTTTTAAAATCTTCAATGTCTTCTTTGTAAAATTTTATTTAAAAAATAATAAAATTTAGACTTATTTATAAATAAATATCTTTTAGGGGTCTATTTATAAATGTACAAATATTAAACTTGTAATTTAAAAGTTTAAATTTAAAAACCTTCAATGTCTTTTTTATAAAATTTTATTTTAAGGATGATAAAATTTTGAACTTATTTATAAATAAAAATATTCACGGGGTCTATTTGTAAATGTAAAAATACTAAATTTGTAATTCAAAATTTTAATTTCAAAATATCAATATTGTGAAATTTTATTAAAAAATTGATAAAAATTGGTCTTATTTATAAATAAAAAAATTTGAGAGGTCTATTTGTAAATATAGAAAATATTGAACTTGTATTTTAAATTTTTAAGTTTAAATACTTTCAACTCTTTTTTGTTAATTTTTTTTAAAACTTATACATTTTTGACTTATTTATCAATAAAAATATTCATGGAAAGTATTTGTAAATTCACAAATATAAGATTTGTAATTAAATTTCTTATGTAGGGTTTATTTATAAAATATTTAAAATATTTAAGGTCCTTTTTATAAATTTTCATATGAAAGATATTAACATTTGGACTTTTTTATAAATAAAAATAATTCAAGGGGCTTATTTATAAATATACAAATATTAGGGTTTATTTATATAATATTTAAAATATTTTAGCTCCTTATAAATATTTTTTTGAAAAATATTATCATTTGAATTTTTTTATAAATAAAAATATTTCAAGGGCTTGTTTGTAAATATTTTGGGAGAAAGAATGAGAGTGAGAAAATAAGTTTTTAGGGGTTTAATTGTAAAAATAACGAAGGGTAAAATCGAAATTCAATGACTCCAAGACCAGGACAAAACTTAAATAAGTCAACTAATCACATACATGGAAAAGATAAAGGCAAGCTAATATCTAAAATGGTTGTATAGGATTTAGTTTCAAATAGAAACCCAAACAAATAAACTCTAATAAAACAAGTAATTCAAACTTGAGAGCTCCCACAATGACTTCCAGCCCCTGACTACAAAATGTAGAATCCAAGAAGTGAACGTAGTAAGGCACAATGAAAAGAACACCAGGCGAAAAGGCACGCGTAGAAATTAAAAACTAGTAATCACAACTTTATTTGATAGTAAAATGACAGCAATAAACACATATCACATCAATACCCCTTCTAAGGAATAGATGAAATCTCTTGCCAAAACACAATGCTACCCTTGTAAAGCATTACTTATTTGAATTTCAGCCGCATGTGATGCCAGGATACAAACCTCAACGCATACGGGCAGATTCAAGACATGATCAACGCAATCAAGAAAATCAATGTGTTCTTGTTTAAAGTCCAAGGCAGTGGACATTTAGGAATTGGACCTTGACTGGATCTGAAGGAATAAGAAAATGATGTACAATGTCACCATAGAAGCCTGATAGAATGAAACTCAACAAATAAGAATGCAAGAGTTAGAGAACTGCATACAACTACTAATCTATCATAGATAATTTTCCTCCAGTCTTTAGTGATTAGAGACCCTTTTTGAAGAGATGAATATCCAAACATTCAATCTGCAGACGAAATGTATAACCAATCAACCAAACCATTAAATTCATCTTAGAACCAAGTAATAGAGAAAAACTCAATTTGCAAAGTTTGACACATCTAGCATTCAATTTGCAGATGAGATGTATAAGCAATCTAGGCTATTGCCACTGACAACAAAATGCAGAACCCAAGCGAACCTATTGAGACAGAATAAAAGAAAAAGAATTGGTAGAAGTTTAAAACTAGCAATCACATCTCCAATTGCAAATATTGCCCCATCCACCCTCCATCCAGGCTATTGCCATTGACCACAAAATGTAGAATCAAGAAGTGAACATAGTAAGGCACAATAAAAAGAACACCAGGTGAAATGTCACATGTAGAAATTAAAAACTAGCAATCACAACTCCATTTGACAGCAAAATGGCAGCAATCAACATATATCACATCAACACCCCTTCCAAGGAATAGATGAAGTCTCTTACCACAACACAATGCTACCCTTGTAAAGCATTACTTATTTGAATTTCAGCCGCATGTGATGCCAAAATACAAACCTCAATGCATAAGGGCAGATTCAAGACATGATCAACGCAATCAAGAAAATCAATGTGTTCAAAGATGTCAATGAACATAAATTTGTTCAGGGTCCAAGGCAATGGACATTCAGGATTTGGACCTTAACTGGATCTAAAGGAATAAGAAAATGATGTACAATGTCACCATATAAGAGAACTATATCAAATCCTGATAAAATGAAACTCAACAGATAAGAATGCAAGAGTTAAAGAACTGTATACAACTACTAATCTATCATAGATAATTTTCCTCGAGTCTTTAGTGATTGGAGACCCTCTTTAAAGAGATAAATATCCAAGCATTCAATTTGCAGACGAAATGTATAAGCAATCAGCCAAACCATTAAATTCATCTCAAAACCAAACAACAGAAAAAAAAACTCAATTTGCAAATTTTGGCACATCCAGCATTCAATTTGCAGATGAAATATATAAGCAATCTGGGCTATTGTCACGGACAACAAAATGCAGAATCCAAGCGAACCCATTCAAACAGAATAAAAGAAAAAGAATTAGTAGAAGTTAAAAACTAGCAATCACATCTCCATTTGCAAACATTACCCCATCCACCCTCCATCCAGGCTATTGCCACTGACCACAAAATGTAGAATCCAAGAAGTGAACATAGTAAAGTACAATAAAAATAACACTAGGCGAAAAGTCACACGTAGAAATTAAAAACTAGCAATCACAAATCCATTTAACAGAAAAATGACAACAATTAACATATATCACATCAATACCCCTTCCAAGGAATAGATGAAGTCTTGCCACAACACAATGCTATCCTTCTAATTATTTGAATTTCAGCCGCATGTGATGCCAAGATACAAACCTCAACGCATAAGGGCAGATTTAAGACATGATCAACGCAATCAAGAAAATCAATGTGTTCAAGGATGTTAATGAACATAAATCCATTCAGAGTCCATGGCAATGGACATTTAGAATTTGAACCATGCCTGAATCCGAAGGAATAAGAAAATGATGTACAATGTCACCATATAAGAGAACTATATCAAATCCTGATAAAATGAAACTCAACAGATAAGAATGCAAGAGTTAGAGAACTGTATACAACTACTAATCTATCATAGATAATTTTCCTCGAGTCTTTAGTGATTAGAGACCCTCTTTAAAGAGATGAATATCCAAGCATTCAATTTGCAGACGAAATGTATAAGCAATCAGCCAAACAATTAAATTCATCTCAGAACCAAGCAACAGAAAAAAAACTCAATTTGCAAAGTTTGGCACATCCAGCATTCAATTTGCGGATGAAATGTATACGCAATCTAGGCTGTTGTCACTAACAACAAAATACATAATCCAAGCGAACCTATCGAGACAGAATAAAAGAAAAAGAATTGGTAGAAGTTAAAAACTAGCAATCACATCTCCATTTGCAAACATTGCCCCATCCACCCTACATCTAGGCTATTGCCACTGACCACAAAATGTAGAATCAAGAAGTGAACATAGTAAGGCACAATAAAAAGAACACCTGGAGAAATGTCACACGTAGAAATTAAAAACTAGCAATCACAACTCCATTTAACAGCAAAATGGCAGCAATCAATATATATCACATCAATACCCCTTCCAAGGAATAGATGAAGTCTCTTACCACAGCACAATACTACCCTTGTAAAGCAATACTTATTTGAATTTCAGCCACATGTGATGCCATGATACAAACCTCAACGCATAAGGGCAGATTCAAGACATGATCAATGCAATCAAAAAAATCAATGTGTTCAAAGATGTTAATGAACATAAATTTGTTCAGAATCCAATGTAATAGACATTTCGGATTTGGACTTTGACTGGATCTAAACGAATAAGAAAATGATGTACAATTGATCAAATCCTGATAGAATCCTGATAGAATGAAACTCAACATATAAGAATGCAAGAGTTACAGAACTGCATACAACTACTAATCTATCATAGATAATTTTTCTTGAGTATTTAGTGATTTGAGACCCTCTTTAAAGAGATGAATATCCAAGCATTCAATTTGCAGACGAAATGTATAAGTAATCAGCCAAACAATTAAATTCAACTTAGAACCAAGCAACAGAGAAAAATTCAATTTACAAAGTTTAACACATCCAGCATTCAATTTGCAGATGAAATGTATAAGCAATCTAGGCTGCTGTCACTGACAACAAAATGCAAAATCCAAACGAACCTATTCAGACTAAATAAAAGAAAAAGAATTGGTAGAAGTTAAAAACTAGCAATCACATCTCCATTTGCAAACATTGCCCCATCCACCCTACGTCCAGGCTATTGCCACTGACCACAAAATATAGCATCCAAGAAGTGAACAGAGTAAGGCACAATAAAAAGAACACCAGGCGAAAAGGCACACGTAGAAATTTAAAACTAGAAATCACAACTCCATTTGACAGCAAAATGGCAGCAATCAACATATATCACATCAATACCCCTTCCAAGGAATAGATGAAGTCTCTTGCCAGAACACAATGCTACCCTTGTAAAGCATTACTTATTTGAATTTCAGCCGCATGTGATGCCAAGATACAAACCTCAACGCATAAGGGCAGATTCAAGACATGAGCAATGCAATAAAAAAAATCAATGTGTTCAAAGATGTTAATGAACATAAATCTATTCAGAGTCCATGGTAGTGGACATTTAGGATTTGGACAAAGACAGAATCTGAACAAACAAGAAAATGATGTACAATGTCACCATAGAAGAGAACTAGATCAAATCCTGATAGAATGAAACTTAACAGATAAGAATGCAAGAGTTATAGAACTGCATACAACTACTAATCTATCATAGATAATTTTCCTTGAGTTTTTAGTGATTGGAGACTCTCTTTAAAGAGATGAATATCCAAGCATTCAATTTGCAGACGAAACCTATAAGCAATCAGCCAAACCATTAAATTCATCTCAGAACCAAGCAACAGAAAAAAAAATCAATTTGCAAAGTTTGACACATCCAGCATTCAATTCGCAGATGAAATGTATAAGCAATCTGGGCTATTGTCACTGACAATAAAATGCAGAATCAAAACGAACCTATTGAGATAGAATAAAAAAAAATTGGTAGAAGTTAAAAACTAGTAATCACATCTCCATTTGCAAACATTGCCCCATCCACCCTCCATCTAGGCTATTGCCACTGACCACAAAATGTAGCATCCAAGAAGTGAACAGAGTAAGACACAATAAAAAGAACATCAGGCGATAAGGCACACGTAGAAATTTAAAACTAGAAATCACAACTCCATTTGACAGCAAAATGCCAGCAATCAACATATATCACATCAATACCCCTTTCAAGGTATAGATGAAGTCTCTTGCCACAACACAATGCTACCCTTGTAAAGCATTACTTATTTGAATTTCAGCCGCATGTGATGCCAAGATACAAACCACAACGCATAAGGATTCAGTCTCAAACAGAGACCCAAACAAATATACTCTTAAGAAAATAATTAATTCAAACCTGAGAGCTCCCCTAATGACTTCCAGCCCCTGCACGAAAACCAAGCAAGAACACTAATTAGATACAAGGACAACACAAACTATGAAATAGCAAACCAGGGAGCTCCTTCAATGACTCCAAACCGAGCACAAAACTGAAATAAGACAACTAATCGCATACATGGAAAGGATAAAGCCAAACTAAAATCTAAAAAGGTTGTATAGGGTTCAATTTCAAACAGAAACCGAAACAAATCTACTCTAATAAAATAATTAATTCAAACCTGAGAGCTCCCCCAATGACTTCCAGTCCCTGCACAAAAACCAAGTAACAACACTAATTACATACATGGGCAACACAAACATTGGAATAACATACCAGAGAGTCCCTTCAATGACTTCAAGCCCAGCACAAAACTCAAATAAGACAACTAATCGCATACATGGAAAAGATAAAGACAACCTAATAAAACAGAAGATAAGCCTAAACTAAAATCTAAAATGATTGTCTAGGGTTCAGTCTCAAACAGAAACCTAAACAAATATACTCAAATAAATTAAATCAAACCTGAGAGCTCCACCAATGACTTCCAGCCTCTACACGAAAACCAAGTAAGAACACCTATTAGATACATAGGCAACACAAACTTTGGAATAGCATACCAGAGAGCCCCTTCAATGACTCCAAGCCCAGCACAAAACTCAAATAAGACAACTAATCACATACATGGAAAAGATAAAGGCAAACTAAAATTTAAAATGGTTGTGTAGGATTCAGTTTCAAACAGAAATCCAAACAAATCTACTATAATCAAATAATTAATTCAAACCTCAGAGTTATCCCAATGACTTCCAGCCCCTGCACAAAAACCAAGAAAGTACACTAATTACACACATGGGCAACACAAACTTTGGAATGGCATACCAGAGAGCTCCTTCAATGACTCCAAGCCCAGCACAAAACTCAAATAAGACAACTAATCATATACATGAAAAGATAAAGCCCAATTAAAATCTAAAATGGTTGTTTAGGGTTCAATTTCAAACAGAAGCCCAAACAAATATACTCCAATAAAATAATTAATTCAAACCTGAGACCTCTACCAATGACTTCCAGCCCCTACACGAAAACCAAGCAAGAACACTAATTAGATCCATGGGCAACACAAACTTTGAAATAGCATAGCAGAGAGCTCCTTTAATGACTCCAACTCGGCACAAAACTCAAATAAGACAACTAATCACATATATGTATAAGATAAAGGCAAACTAAAATCTAAAATAATTATCTTGGGTTTAGTCTCAAACAGAAACCCAAACAAATATACTTTAAGAAAATAATTAATTCAAACCTGAGAACCCTCCCAATGACTTCCAGCTCCTGCACGGAAACCAAGCAAGAACACTAATTAGATACATGGGCAACACAAACTTTGAAATAGCATACCAGAGAGCTACTTCAACGACACCAAACCTAGCACAAAACTCAAATAAAACAACTAATCACATACATGGACAAGATAAGGGCAAACTAAAATCTAAAATGCTTGCATAGGATTCAATTTCAAACAAAAACCAAAACAAATCTACTCTAATAAAATAATTAATTCAACCATGAGAGCTCCCCCAATGACTTCCAACCCCTGCACGAAAACCAAGCAAGAACACTAATTAGATACAAGGGCAACATAAACTATGAAATAGCATACCAGAGAGCTCCTTCAATGACTCCAAGTCCAGCACGAAACTCAAATAAGACAACTAATCACATACATTAAAAAGATAAAGACAACCTAAAATCTAAAATGGTCGTTCAGGATTCAGTTTCAAACAAAAACCAAAACAAATCTACACTAATACAATAATTAATTCAAGCCTGAGAGCTCCCCTAATGACTTCCAGTCTCTGCACAGAAAACCAAGGAAGAACACTAATCACATACATGGAAAAGATAAATCCAAACTAAAATCTAAAATGGTTGTGTAGGGTTCAGTCTCAAACAGAAACCCAAACAAATATACTCAAATAAATTAAATCAAACCTGAGAGCTCCACCAATGACTTTCAGCCCCTGCAAGAAAACCAAGCAAGAACACCTATTAGATACATGGGCAACACAAACTTTGGAATAACATACTAGATAGCCCCTTCAATGACTCCAAGCACAACACAAAACTCAAATAAAACAACTAATCACATACATGGAAAAGATAAAAGCAAACTAAAATCTAAAATGCTTGTGTAGGATTCAGTTTCAAACAGAAATCCAAACAAATCTACTATAATCAAACAATTAATTCAAATCTCAGAGCTACCCCAATGATTCCAGCCCCTACACAAAAACCAAGGAAGCACACTAATTACATATATGGGCAACACAAACTTTGGAATGGCATACCAGAGAGCTCCTTCAATGACTCCAAACCCAGCACAAAACTCAAATAAGACAACTACTCACATACATGAAAAAAATAAAGCCAAATTAAAATCTAAAATGGTTGTTTAGGGTTCAGTTTCAAAAAGAAACACAAACAAATATACTCTAATAAAATAATTAATTCAAACCTGAGACCTCTACCAATAACTTCCAGCCCCTGCACGAAAATCAAGTAAGAATACTAATTAGATCCATGGGTGACACAAACTTTGAAATAGCATAGCAGAGAGCTCCTTCAATGACTCCAACCAGGCACAAAACTCAAATAAGACAACTAATCACATACACGTATAAGATAAAGGCAAACTAAAATCTAAAATAATTGTCTAGGGTTCAGTCTCAAATAAAAACCCAAACAAATATACTCTAAGAAAATAATTAATTCAAACTTGAGAACTCTCCCAATGATTTCCAGCTCCTACACGGAAACCAAGTAAGAACACTAATTAGATACATGGGCAACACAAACTTTGAAATAGCATACCAAAGAGTTACTTCAATGACACCAACCTTAGCACAAAACTTAAATAAAATAACTAATCACATATATGGACAAGATAAGGGCAAACTAAAATCTAAAATGCTTCTATAGGGTTCAATTTCAAATAGAAACCGAAACACATCTACTCTAATAAAATAATTAATTCAAACCTGAGAGCTCCCCCAATGACTTCCAGCCCCTGCACGAAAACTAAGCAAGAACACTAATTAGATACAAGGACAACACAAACTATGAAATAGCATACCTGAGAGCTCCTTCAATGACTCCAAGCCCAGCACGAAACTCAAATAAGACAACTAATCACATATATTGAAAAGATAAAGACAACCTAAAATCTAAAATGGTGGTTTAGAATTTAGTTTCAAACAAAAACCTAAACAAATCTACACTAATACAATAATTAATTCAAACCTGAGAGCTCCCCCAATAACTTCCAGCCCTTGCATAGAAACCAATGAAGAACACTAATCACATACATGGAAAAGATAAGCCTAAACTAAAATCTAAAATGGTTATCTAGGGTTCAGTCTCAAACAGAAACCCAAACAAATATACTCAAATAAATTAAATCAAACTTGAGAGCTCCACCAATGACTTCCAGCCCCTGCACAAAAACCAAGCAAGAACACCTATTAGATACATGGGCAACACAAACTTTGGAATAGCATACTAGATAGCCCCTTCAATGACTCCAAGCCCAGCATAAAACTCAAATAAAATAATTAATCACATACATGGAAAAGATAAAAGCAAACTAAAATCTAAAATGGTTGTGTAGGATTCAGTTTTAAATAGAAACCCAAACAAATCTACTATAATCAAACAATTAATTCAAACCTCAGAGCTCCCCCAGTGACTACCAGCATCTGCACAAAAACCAAGGAAAAATACCAATTACATACGTGGGCAATACAAACTTTGGAACAGCATGCCAGAGAGCTTCTTCAATGACTCCAAGTCCAGCATAAAACTCAAATAAGACAACGAATCACATACATGGAAAAGATAAAGCCAAACTAAAATCTAAAATGATTGTCTAGGGTTCAGTTTCAAACAGAAACCCAAATAAATGTACTCTAATAAAATAATTAATTCAAACTTGAAACCTCCCCCAATGACTTCCAGCCCCTACACGAAAACCAAGCAAGAACATTAATTAGATCCATGGGCAACCCAAACTTTGAAATAGCATACCAGAGAGCTCATTTAATGACTCCAAGCCTAGCACAAAATTCAAATAAGACAACTAATTACATACACGTATAAAATAAAGGCAAAGTAAAATCTAAAATGATTATCTAGGATTCAGTCTCAAACAGAAACCAAAACAAATATACTCTAACAAAATAATTAATTCAAACCTAAGAACTCTCCCAATGAGTTTCAGCTCCTGCAAGAAAACCAAGTAAGAACACTAATTAGATACATAGATAACATAAACTTTGAAATAACATACCAGAGAGCTACTTCAATGACTCCAAACCTGGTACAAAACTCAAATAAGACAACTAATCACATACATGGACAAAATAAGGGCAAACTAAAATCTAAAATGGTTGTATAGGGTTTAATTTCAAACAGAAACCGAAACAAATATACTCTAATAAAATAATTAATTCAAACCTGACAAGTCCCCCAATGACTTCCAGCCCCTGCACAAAAACCAAAGTAACAATACTAATTACATACATGGGCAACACAAATATTGGAATAGCATACCAAAGAGCCCCATTGATGACTCGAAGCCTAGCACAAAACTCAAATAAGACAACTAATCACATACATAGAAAAGATAAAGACAACCTAAAATCTAAAATGGTTGTCTAGGATACAGTTTCAAAAAGAAACTCAAACAAATCTACTCTAATAACATAATTAATTCAAACCTTAGACTTCCCCCAATGACTTCCAGCCCCTACACAAAAACCAAGGAAGAATAATAATTAGATACATGCGCAACACAAACTTTGGAATAGCATACCAGAGAGCTCCTTCACTGACTCCAAGCCCAGCACAAAACTCAAATAAGACACCTAATCACATACATTGATAAGATAAAAGCAAACTAAAATCTAAAATTATTGGATAGAGTTCACTTTCAAACAGAAATCCAAACAAATACACTAATAAAATAATTAATTTAAACCTTAGAGCTCCCCCAATGACTTCCAGCCCTTGCACAAAAACCAAGAAAGAACTCTAATTACATACATGGGCAATATAAACATTGCAATAGCATACCAGAGGGCTCCCCTAATGACTCCAAGCCCAACACAAAATAAAAATAAAACAACTAATCGCATACATGAACAAGATAAAGGCAAACTAAAATCTAAAATGATTATTTAGGGTTCAGTTTCGAACAAAAATCCAAACAAATCTACTCTAATAAAATAATTAATTCAAACCTGAGAGTTCCCTAAATGACTTCCCGTTCCTGCACAAAAACCAAACAAGAACGCTAATAACATACATGGGTAACACAAACCTTGGAATAGCATACCAGAAAGCTCCTTCAATGACTCCAAACCTAGCACAAAACTCAAATAAGAAAATTAATCACTTACATGGATAAGAAAAAGGCAAATTAAAATATAAAAAGGTTGTCTAGGGCTCAGTTTCAAACAGAAACCCAAACAAATCTACTATAATAAAATAATTGATTCAAACATAAGAGGTCCCCCAATGACTTCCAGCCCCTGCACAAAAATCAAGTAAAAAAATTAATTACATACATGGACAAGATAAACTTTAGAATAGCATACCAGAGAGCTCCTTTAATGACTCCAAACTCAGCACAAAACTCAAATAAGACAACTAATCACATACAAATAAAAGATAAAGGCGAAATAAAATCTAAAATGATTATATAGGGTTCAATGTCAAACAAAAATCCAAATAAATATACTATAATAAAATAATTAATTCAAACCTGAAAATTCCCCCAATGACTTTCAGCCCCTATACAAAACAAAGCAAAAACACTAATTAGATACATGGGCAACACAAACTTTGAAGTAGCATGCCAGAGAGCTCGTTCAATAATTCCAAACCCAACACAAAACTTAAATAAGACAACTAATCACATACATAGACAAGATAAAGGCAATTTAAAATCTAAAATGGTTGTGTACGGTTCAACCTCAAACAGAAACCGAAATAAATATACTCCAATAAAATAATTAATTCAAATCTGATAGCTCCCCCAATGACTTCCAGTCCCTGCAAAAAAATCAAGGAAGAGCACAAATTACATACATGGACAGCACAAACTTTGGAATAGTATATCAGAGAGCTCCTTTAATGACTCCAAGCCCAGCACAAAACTCAAATAAGACAACTAATCACATACATGGAAAAGATAAAGGCAAACTAAAATCTAAAATGATTATTTAGGTTTCAATTTCAAACAGAAACCCAAATAAATCTACTCTAATATAATAATTAACTCAAACTTGAAATCTCTCCCAATGACTTCGAGTCCCTGCACAAAAACCAAGTAACAGCACTAATTACATACATAGGCAATACAAATTTTGGAATACCATACCAAAGAACTCCTTCAATGACTCTAAGCCAAGCACAAAACTCAAATAAGATAACTAATCGCATACATTGACAAGATAAAGACAAACTAAAATTTAAAATGGTTGTCTAAGGTTCAGTTTCAAACAAAAACCTAAATAAATCTACTCTAATAAAATAATTAATTCAAACCTGAGAGCTCCCCCAATGACTTTCAGCTCCTGCAAAAAAACCAACTAAGAACACTAATTACATACATGTGCAACACAAACTTTGGAATAGCATACCAGAGAGCCCCTTCAATGACTCAAGCCCAGCACAAAAACCAAATAAGACAACTAATGGCATACATAGACAAGATAAAAGCAAACTAAAATCTAAAATGATTGTCTAAGTTTCAGTTTCAAACAGAAATCCAAATAAATATACTCTAATAAAATAATTAATTTAAACCTGAGAGCTCCCACAATAACTTCCAGCTCCTGTATAAAAACCAAGCAAGAACACTAATTAGATACATGGGCTACACAAACTTTGGAATAACATACTAGAGAACTCCTTCAATAACTCCAAGCCTAGCGCAAAACACAAATAAGACAAATAATCACATACATTGACAAGATAAAGGCAAACTAAAATCTAAAATAGTTGTTTAGGATTTAGTTTCAAAAAGAAACCCAAATAAATCTATTCTAATAAAATAATTAATTCAAAGCTGAAAGCTCTCCCATTGACTTCCAGCCACAGACTATAAAATGAAGAATGCAAAAAGTGAACATAGTAAAGCACAATGAAAAGAGCACTAGACGAAAAGGCACACATAGAAATTAAAAACTAGAAATCACAACTCCATTTGACAACAAAATGACAGCAATAAACAAATATCACATCAATACCCCTTCCAAGAAATAGATGAAATCTCTTACCACAACACAATGCAACCCTTGTAAAGCATTACTTATTTTAATTTCAGCTGCATGTGATGCAAAAATACAAATCTCAACGCATACGGGCAGATTAAAGACATGATCAACACAATCAAGAAAATAAATATATTCAAAGATGTTAATAAAGATAAATCTGTTCAGAGTCCAAGACAGTGGATATTTAGGATTTGAACCTTGACTGGATCTGAAGGAATAAAAAAATAATGTACAATGTCAACATAGAAGAGAACTAGATCAAATCCTGATAGAATGAAACTCAACAGATAAGAATGCAATAGTTAGAGAACTATATACAACTACTAATCTATCATAGATAATTTTCCTCGAGTATTTAGTGATTCGAGACCCTCTTTAAAGAGATGAATATCCAAGCATTCAATTTGCAGACGAAATGTATAAGCAATCAGCCAAACCATTAAATTCATTTCAGAACCAAGCAATAGAAAAAAACTCAATTTGTAAAGTTTGACACATCCAGCATTTAATTTGCGGATGAAATGTATAAGCAATCTAGGCTGTTGTCTCTAACAACAAAATGCAGAATCCAAACGAACTTATTAAGACAGAATACAAGAAAAAGAATTGGCAAAAGTTAAAAACTTGCAATCAAATCTCCATTTGCAAACATTGTCCCGTCCACCCTCCATCCAGGCTATTGCCACTGACCACAAAATTTAGAATCCAAGAAGTGAACATAGTAAGGTACAATAAAAAGAACACCTTGCGAAAAGACACACGTGGAAATTAAAAACTAGCAATCACAATTCCATTTGATAGCAAAATGACAGCAATCAACATTTATCACATCAATACCCCGTCCAAGGAATAGATGAAGTCTCTTGCCACAACACAATGCTACCCTTGTAAAGCATTACTTATTTGAATTTCAGCCACATGTGATGCCAAGATACAAACCTCAACGCATAAGGGCATATTCAAAAGATGATCAACACAATCAAAAAAATAAATGTGTTCAAAGATGTTAATGAACATAAATCTATTCAGAGTCCATGACAGTGGACATTTAAGATTTGGACCATGACTGAATTTGAAGAACTAAGAAAATAATGTACAATGTCACCATAGAAGAGAACTAGATCAAATCCTGATAAAATAAAACTCAACAGATAAGAATACAAGAGTTAGAGAACTGCATACAACTACTAATCTATCATAGATAATTTTTTTCGAGTCTTTAGTGATTGGAGACCCTCTTTAAAGAGATGGATATCCAAGCATTCAATTTACAGACGAAATGTATAAGCAATCAACCAAATTATTAAATTCATCTCAGAACCAAGGAACAGAGAAAAAACTCAATTTGCAAAGTTTGACACATCCAACATTCAATTTGCAGATGAAATATATAAAGCAATATAGGCTGTTGTCACGGACAACAAAATGCAGAATCCAAGCAAACCCATTCAGACAAAATAAAAGAAAAAGAATTAGTAGAAGTTAAAAACTAGCAATCACATCTCCATTTGCAAACATTACCCCATCCACCATCCATCCAGGCTATTGCCACTGACCACAAAATGTAGAATTCAAGAAGTGAACATAGTAAAGTACAATAAAAATAACACCGGGCGAAAAGTCACACGTAGAAATAAAAAACTAGCAATTACAATTCCATTTAACAGCAAAATGACAGTAATTAATATATATCACATCAATACCCCTTCCAAGGAATAGATGAAGTCTTGCCACAACACAATGCTACCCTTCTAATTATTTGAATTTCAGCTGCATGTAATGCCAAGATACAAACCTCAATGAATAAGGACAGATTCAAGACATGATCAACGCAATCAAGAAAATCAATGTGTTCAAAGATGTTAATGAACATAAATCTGTTCAGAGTCTAAGGCAGTGGACATTTAGGATTTGGACCTTGACTGTATATAAAGAAATAAGAAAATGATGTACAATATCACCATAGAAGAGAACTAAATCAAATCCTGATAGAATGAAACTCAACAGATAAGAATGCAAGAGTTAGAGAACTGCATAAAACTATTTATCTATCATAGATAATTTTCCTCGAGTCTTTAGTGATTGGAGACCCTCTTTAAAGAGATGAATATCCAAGCATTCAATTTACAGACGAAATGTATAAGCAATCAACCAAACCATTAAATTCATCTCAGAACCAAGCAACGAAAAAAACTCAATTTGCGAAGTGTGACACATTCAGCATTCAATTTGCAAATGAAATGTATAAGCAATGTAGACTGTTGTCATTAACAACAAAATGCAGAATCCAAGCGATCCCATTCAGACAGAATAAAAGAAAAAGAATTGGTAGAAGATAAAAAAAACTAGCAATCACATCTCCATTTGCAAACATTGCCCTGTCCACACTCCATCCAAGCTATTGCCACTGGCCACAAAATGTAGAATCCAAGAAGTGAACATAGTAAGGCACAATGAAAAGAACACCAGGCGAAATGTCACACGTAGAAATTAAAAACTAGCAATCACAACTCCATGACAGCAAAATGACAGCAATTAACATATATCACATCAATACCCCTTCCAAGGAATAGATGAAGTGTCTTGTCACAACACAATGCTACTCTTGTAAAGCATTACTTATTTGAATTTCAGCCGCATGTGATGCCAAGATACAAACCTCAACGCATGTGTTCAAAGATGTTAATGAACATAAATCTGTTCAGAGTCCAAGGCAGTGGACATTTAGGATTTGGACCTTGATTAGATCTGAAGGAATAAGAAAATGATGTACAATGTGACCATAGAAGAGAACTAGATCAAATCCTAATAGAATGAAACTCAACAGATAAGAATGCAAGAGTTACAGAACTGCATATAACTACTAATCTATCATAGATAATTTTCCTTGAGTCTTTAGTCATTAAAGACCCTCTTTAAAGAGATGAATATCCAAGCATTCAATTTGCAAATGAAATGCATAAGCAATCAGCCAAACCATTAAATTCATCTCAGATCTAAATAACAGAAAAAAAAAAAAACTCAATTTGCAAAGTTTGACACTTCTAGCATTCAATTTGCAAATGAAATGTATAAGCAATCTAAGCTATTGTCACTGACAACAAAATGCAGAATCCAAAAGAACCTATTGAGACAGAATAAAAGAAAAAGAATTTGTAGAAATTAAAAACTAGCAATCACATCTCCATTTGCAAACATTACCCCATCCACCCTACATCTAGGCTATTGCCACTGACCACAAAATGTAGGATCCAAAAAGTGAACATAATAAGGCACAATAAAAGGAACACCAGGCGAAAAGTCACACCTAGAAATTAAAAACTAGCAATCACAACTCCATTTGACAGCAAAATGACAGCAATCAACATATATCATATCAATACCCCTTCCAAGCAATAGATGAAGTCTCTTGTTACAACACAATGTTACCCTTGTAAAGCATTACTTATTTGAATTTCAGCCGCATGTGATACCAAAATACAAACCTCAATGCATAAGGTCAGATTCAAGACATGTTCAACGCAATCAAGAAATTCAATGTGTTCAAAGATGTTAATGAACATAAATCTGTTCGGAGTCCAAGGCAGTAGGCATTTAAGATTTGGACCTTGACTGGATCTGAAGGAATAAAAAAATGATGTACAATGTCACCATAAAAGAGAACTAGATCAAATCCTGATAGAATGAAACTCAACAGATAAGAATGCAAGAGTTACAGAACTGTATACAACTACTAATCTATCATAGATAATTTTCCTCGAGTTTTTAGTGATTAAAGACGCTCTTTAAAGAGATGAATATCCAAGCATTCAATTTGCAAACAAAATGTATAAGCAATCAGTCAAACCATTAAATTCATCTCAGAACCAAGCAACAAAAAAAAACTTAATTTGCAAAATTTGACACATCCAGCATTCAATTTACAGATGAAATGTATAAACAATCTGAGCTATTGTCACTGGCAGCAAAATGCAGAATCTAAGCGAACCTATTGAGACAGAATAAAAGAAAAAGAATTGGTAGAAGTAAAAAATTAGTAATCACATCTCCATTTGCAAACATTGCCCCATCCACACTCCATCCAGGCTATTGTCACTGACCATAAAATATAGAATCCAAAAAGTGAACATAGTAAGGCACAATAAAAAGAACACCAGGCGAATAAGACACACGTAAAAATTAAAAACTAGCAATTACAATTCCATTTGACATTTGCAAAGATTGTCTCACCCACATTACATCCAGGCTACTGCCCCAAAAAGTGAACTTATTGAGACAATAAAAGAGCCAAGACTGAAAAGATATAGATAGAAATTAAGAACTAGTGATTACAGAGGTAGCATGCTTGCTTGGCCAACAAACCAAATCGGCAAACATATTCCATCCTCTCAAATGATAAATGGAAATCAATATCCCCAAGGAATAAAAATAAACCATCCCAAAGTTTTACTTTCCGCTAAGCAACTAATACAATAGAAATTGTGCAAAAAATGAGAAGAAATAGAAAAATAGATAAAA
>RXID01015280.1:0-32763 GCA_005019695.1 Trichopus zeylanicus subsp. travancoricus | reverse complement strand
TAGTATTACAAGTATTAGCAGCAGTAGTAGTAGTAATAGTGTTAGTAGTAATAATATTACTAGTATTAGCAGTAGTAGTAGCAACAGTTGTAGTAGTAGAAATAATAGTAGGGGTAGTAGTATTAGTATAGTAGTTGTTGTTGTTTTTCTTATTGTTGTTGTTGTAGTAGTAGAAGTCAAATTAGGAGTAGTAGTAGTAGAAGTAAGAGTTGTAGTAGTAGTAGTTGTAGCAAGAGAAGGAGTAGTAGGAATTGTGGTAGTAATAGTAGTAGTAGGAGTAGGATTAGGTGTAGGAGTAGTAGAGTAGTACAAGTAGTAGTAACAATAGTAGTTGTTGTTGTTGTTGTTGTTGTAGTAAATGGAGTAGTAGTAGTTGTTGTAGTAGCGCTAGTACTAGTACTAGTAGTAGTAGTAGAAGTAGCAGTTGTAGTAGTCGTAGCAGTAGTAGTAGTGGTAGTAGTAGCAGCAGCAGTAGTAGTTGTAATTGGGGTAATAGTAGTAATAGGAGTAGCAGTAGCAGTTGCAATAATACCAGTGCTAGCAATAGTAGCAGTAGTAGGAGTAGTAGTCATGGTTGTAGTAGTTGTAGTAGTAGTTGTAGTAATAGTAGGAGCGATAAGAGTAGGAGTTCGAGTAAGAATAGGAGTAGTAGTAGCAGTAGGAGTTCGAGTAGTAGTAGTTGAAGCAGGAGTAGGAGCTGTAAGACTAGTGGCAAAAATAGTAGTAGAATTAGTAGGTGTAGGTATAATAGTAGTAGTTCTATAGTAGTAGCAGGAGTAGTAGCAGTAGTAGTAGTAGGGGTTGGAGTGAGAGTCGGAGTTGGTGTTGTAGTAGCTGTAAAAGGCGTTGGTGTAGTAGTAGTTGTAGCAAGAGTAGGAGTAGTAAGACAAGTGGTGGTGGTGATAGTAGTAGTAGGAGTAAGAGTAGGTATCGTAGTAGTAATAGTAGTAGTAGTTATAGCAAGAATAGGAGCAATAAGAGCAGTGGCAGTAGTAGTTGGAGTTGTAGGAGGAATAGGAGTACTTGTTGTAGTATAAGTAGTAGTATGAGTAGCATTAGTAGTTGCAGCAGCAGTAGTAGTAATAGTCATAGTAGTAGTAGTAGTAGTCATAGTAGTCGTAGTAGTAGTAGTAGTAGTAGTAGTAGTAGTAGTAGTAGTAGTAGCAGTAGTAGTAGTAGTAGTTGTTGTTGTTGTAGTAGCAGTACCTGTAGTTGTAGTTGCAGTGGTAGTAGTAGTAGTTGCAAAAGCAGTTGTAGCAATTGTTGTAGCCGCTGTAGTAGCAGCAGCAGCAGCAGTAGTAGTAGCTGTTGTAGTAGTAGTTGTTGTCATACTAGTAGTGTTAGTAGTAGCAGTACTAGTAATAGCAGCAGTAGTAGTAAAAGTAGTGGTAGCAGCAGCAACAATAGTAGTAGTGGTAGTAGCAACCGTAGAACTAGTCATAGTAGCAATAGCAGTTGTTGCATCATTAGTAGTGGTCGCTGAAGTAGTAGTAGTAACTGTAGTAGTAATAGTTGTAGTAGTAGTAGCAATATACACGACAATAGTAGTTGTAATTGTAGTTGTAGTAGTAGCAATAGTAGTAGCTGTAGTTGTGGTAGTCGGAGAAGTAGAGTAGCAGTAGCAGAAGTAGTAGTAGCAGTAGTAGTAGTAGCAGTTGGAGTTGGAGAAGGAGTAAAAGTAGCAGTAGCAGTAGTAGGCATTCGGGTAGTAGTAGTTGTAGCAAGAGTAGGAGCATTAAGACAAGTGGTGGTGGTGGTAGTTGTAGTAGTAGTAGTAGGAGTAGTAGTAGGTATCGCAGTAGTAGTAGTAGTTGTTGTTGTTGTTGTTGTTGTTATTGTTGTAGTAGTAGTAGTTATAGCAAGAGTAGGAGCAGTAAGAGTAGAGGTAGTAGTAGTTGTAGTAGTAGAAGTAGTAGTAGTAGTAGTAGTAGTAGTAATAGTAGTAATAGTTGTAGTAGTAGTAATCTGGTAATAGTAGTTATAGTAGTTGTAGTAGTAGCAGGAGTAGTAGTGGTAGTAGTATAGTATTAACAGAAGTAGCAGTAGTAGTAGTGGTAGCACTAGTAATAGTAGTAGTAGTAGATGTAGTGGTAGTAGTTATTGTCATAGTATTTGTAGTAGTTTTTGTAGTTGTAGTTGTTGTTGTAGTAATAGTTATAGTTGTAGCCGAACTTGCAGTAATCGTAGTTGTAGTAGCAAACGCAGTAGTAGAAATATTTGTAGTAGTCAATGTGGTAGCTGCAGCAGTAGTAGTTGTAGAAGTAGTTATTGTCGTACTAGTAGTGTTAGTAGTAGCAGCAGTAGCAGTAACAACAGTAGTAGTTAAAGTATTAGTAGCAGTAGCAGGAGCAAGAGCAGTAGTGGTAGTAGCAGCTGCAACACTAGTAGTAGTAGTTGTAGTAGTAGTCGCAGTAGTAGCAAAAGTCACAATAGTTGTAGTAGTAATAGTTGTATTAGTAATAGTAGTATTCGTTGCTGCAAAAGTAGTCGTAGTAGCAATAGTAGTAGTAGTATTAGTGGAAGTAGGAGAAGTAGAGTAGCAGTAGCAGCAGTAGGAGCCATAGTAGTAGGAGTTCGAGTAGTAGTAGTAGTAGGCGTTAGGGTTGTAGTAGTTGTAGCAATAGTACGAGCAGTAAGACTAGTGGTAGCAGTAGTAGTAGTAGTAATAATAGTAGTAGTAGGAGTAGAAGTAGGTATCGTAGTAGTAGTAGTTGTTGTTGTTGTAGTAGTAAAAGTATTAGTGGTAGTAGTAGTTATAGTAGAAGTAGTAGTTGTAGTAGTAGTGGTCTTAGTAGTATAGCACTAGCAGTAGTAGCCGTAGTAGTAGCAGTAGTAGCCGTAGTAGTAGCAGTAGTAGCCGTAGTAATTGTAGTAGTAGTAGTAGCAAATAGTGGTAGTTGTAGTGGTATTAGTTGTTGTTGTTGTAGCATTAGCAATAGTTATAGTAGTAGTAGTTGTTGTTGTAGTTGTAGCAATAGTTGTAGTCATAGTTGCAGTAGCAGTAGTAGTAGTGCCAAAACAGTCATAGCAATAGTTGTAGTAGTCACTATAGCAACAACAGAAGTTTTAGTAGTTGTTGTTGTTACCATACAAGTAGTGTTAGTAGCAGCAGTACAAGTAGCAGCAGCACAACAGTAGTGGTAGTAGCAATAACAACACTACTAGTAGTAGTAGTTGCAGTAGTAGGATCATGAGCAGTAGTCGCAGTAGTAGCTGCAGTAGTAGCAGCAATTGTAGTAATAGTAGTAGTAGTTGTTGTGATAGCAGTAGTCGCAATATTCGTTGCAGCAAAAGTTAGCAGTAGTAGGAGAAGTAGAGTAGTAGCAGTAATTATGGTGGTTGTAGTTGTAATAGTAACTATAGTAGTGGTGGTGGTAGCAGTAGTAGCGTAGCAGTTGTAGTAGTAATAGTACTAGTTGTAGTAGTAGTAGTGGTATCAGTAGTAGCAGTGGTAGCAGTAGTTGTAGTAATAGTAATAGTAGTAGTAGTAGTAATAGTAGTACTAGTAGAAGTAGTCGTAGTAGTGGTAATAGTAGCAGCAAAAGCAGCAGCAACAGTGGTAGTATTAGTAATCGTGTTTGTAGTAGTAGTAGTAGTAGTTGTGGTAGTACCAGTGATAGTAGTAGAAGCAGTTGTAGTAGCGGTAGTAGTAATAATAGTAGTAGTAGTAGTAGTCGTAGTAGTTTTAGTAACAGTAGGAGCAGCAGTAGTAGGAGTAGGAGAAGTAGTAGTTGTAGTTGCAGTAGTAGTAGTAGCAAGAGTAGTTGTAGTAGTATTATTAGTAGTAGTAGAATTAGTAGGAGAAGTGGTAGCAGTGGTAGTAGTAGTAATAGTAGTTGTAGTTGCAGTAATAGTAGTAGTTGTAGTAGTAGTAGTAGAAGCAATATTCGTATTAGTAGCAGCAGCAGCAGTAGTACTAGCCATAGTATTTGTGGTTGTAGTAGTTGCATCATTGTAGTAGCAGTAGTAGCAGTAGTAGTAATAGTAGAAGTAGTAGGAGTATTATTAGTAGTAGCCGTAGTAGTAGTCATAGTTGTAGTCATAGTTGCAGTCATAGTTTTTGTAGTTGTAGTGGCAGTACTAGTTGTTGTACTAGTAGTAGTAGCTGTAGTAGTAGTTGTAGTAGTTGTGGTGGTAGTATTAGTCATAGTATAAGTAGTCATAGTACTCGTAGTAGGAGTAGCAGCAGCAGCAGCATCAGTGGTATTAGTAGTAGCAGTTCTAATAGTAGTAGTAGTAGTAATTGCAATCTTAGTAGTAGGAGTACTTGTACGAGTAGAAGTCGAAGTAGTACTAGTAGCTGTGGTAATAGTAATAGTGGTAGTAGTAATAGTTGTTGTTGTTGTTGTTGTAGCAGTAGTGGTTGTAGTAGTAGTAATAGTATTAGTAGTAGTAGTAGTTTTAGTAGTAGTAGGAAGAGTAGTAGTACGAGTAGCAGTTGAGGTAGTAATAGTCGTAGCAGTAGTACTAGTGTAGGATTAGTAGTCGTAGTGGTTGTAGGAGTAGTAGTAGAAGTAGTAGTAGTAGCAATAGTAACATTAGTAGTAGTAGTAGTTGTAGCTTCAATAGTCGCAGTCGTACAAGTAGCAGTAGCGTAAGTAGTCGTAGTAGTAGTAATAGTAGCAGTAGTGATTGTCGTAGTAGTAATAGTTATAGCAGTAGTTGTAGTTATAGTGGTAGGAGTAGTAGCAGTAGTAGAAGAAGTAGTTGTAGAAGTAGCTGCAATTGGAGTAGTATTGGCCGTAGAAGTTGTAGTAGTAGTAGTAGTAGAAGTAGTAGGAGTAGTTGGAGTAGTAGTAGCAATAGCAGTAATAGTAGTAATTATGGTAGTAGTAGTAGTTGTTGTTGTAGTAGTAGTAGTAGTAGTAGTAGTAGTAGTAGTAGTAGTCGTCGTAGTATTAGTTGTAATAATAGGAGTTGTAGTAGTATTAGTAGTAGTTATCGGAGTAGTAGTATAGTAGTAGTAGGTGGAGTAGTATTGTAGTTGTCATAATAGTAGTGGTAGGAGTAGTAGTAGTGCTAGTAGAAGTAGTTGTCGTAGTAGTAGCAGCAGTAGTAGTGGCAGCAGCAGCAGCAATAGTGACAGCAGCAGCAGCAGTAGTAATAGTAGTAGTACAAGTGGATGTAGTAGTAGTAGTAGTAGTAGTAGTAGCAATAGTAGCAGTAGTAGTAGTTGCGATAGCAGCAGAAGTAGCACTAGCAGTTGTAGTAGCAGTAATAGTAGTAGCGGTAGTAACAGAAGCAATCAAAGCAGTAGGAGTAATAGTGGCAGCAGCAGCAGTAGTAGCGGTTTTAGTAGCAATAGCATTTGTAGCAATAGTATTAGAAGTAATAGTGGTAGTGATAGTTGTAGGAGTAGCAGTAGAAGTTGTAGCATCCGTAGTAGTAGTTGCAGTTGTTGTTGTAGCAGTCGGAGTAGTCATAGTAGTAGTAGTTGTAACAGAAGTAGTAGGACAACTAGTAGTAGTAGTAGAAGTAGTAGCAATAGTAGCTAAAATTGGAGTAGTAGTAGCAGTATTAGTAGTAGTAGTGGTAGTAGTTTTTAGAGTAGTAGTTGTAGCAATAGTAGTAGCAGTAGAGGTAGTAATAATAGTAGTAATAGGACTAGGAACATAAACTGCAGCAGTGGCAATAGAGGTATTTATAGTAGCAGCAGTAGTAGTAGTACTAGCAGTAGTAGCTGTAGTAGTTGCAGTAGTAGGAGCGGTACTAGTAGCTATAGTAGCAGTAGTAGTGGTAGAAGGAGTAGGAGTAGTAAAAGTTGTATTAGTAGTAGTGGCTGCTATAGCAGCTGGAAGAGGAGCAGTGATTGCAGTAGGAGTAGTAGTAGTAGTAGAAGTATTATGAGCTAGAGTAGTAGTATTGGTAGTAATATTAGTAGTTGTTAAAGCAGTAGTAGTTGCAACAAATATCATAGTTCAAGTTGTCATGTTATTAGCAATAGAAGTAGTAGTAGTTGTAGTAGTAGTAGAAGGAGTGGCAATGGTGGTGGTAGTAGTAGTAGCAGTAGTAGTAGCAGTAGCAGCAGCAGCAGCAGTAGCAGTAGTAGCAGCAGTAGCAATAGTAGTAGTAGTTGTTGTTGTTGTTGTTGTGGTTGTAGCAGTAGCAGTAGCAATAGTAGTAGTAGAAATATTGGTAGTAGTAGTTGCAGTAGTAGCAAAATTAGTAGTTATATTATAAGTAGTAGTAGCCATAGGAGTGAGAGTAGGTGTAGTAGCGATAATCGTAGTAGTAGTAATAGTAGCAATTGTTGTAGCAGCAGCAAGTGTATTAGCAGTCGTAGTAGTAGTAATAGGAGTAGTAGTAGCAGCATCAATAGTAGTAATTGGAGTTGCAGTAGTAGTAGTAGTGGTAGTAGTAGTTGTAGCAAAAGTAATAGAACTAGCAGTAGTAGTAGTAATAGTCATTGTAGTAGCAGAAGCAGTAGAAGTTGTTGTAGTAGTAGTAGTAGTAGTAATAGTAGTGGCAGTAGCAGTTGTTGTTGTAGTAGTAGTAGCAGTAACAGTAGTAGTTGTAGCAGAAGTTATAGTAGGAGAAGTAGTAGTGGCAGAAGCATTAGTAGCAGAGGCAGTTTTAGTAGCAATAGTAGTAGTAGTGGCAGTACTAGTAGTTGTAATAGTGGTAGTAGTAGTAATAGTAGCAGCAATAGCAGTAGTTGTAATGGTAGTTTTAGTAGTCGTAGTGGCAGTTGTAGTAGTATATGGTGTAGAAGTTGTAGTCACAATAGAAGTAGCAGTGGTAGTTGCAATAGTAGCAGTCGTTGTAGTAGAAGTGGTAGTGGTAGTTGCAGTAGTAGCAACAGTAGTAGAAGTAGTAAAAACAGTAATAGTAGCAGTAGCAGTAGTTATAGGAGTAGTGGTACCAGTAGTAGTAGTAGTAATAGAAGTAATCGTAGTAGCAGTGGTGATAGTAGTAGTAGTGGTTGTAGTATTAGTAGTAGTTGTAGTAGTCGTAGTAGGAGTAGCATTAGGACTAGTAGGGGCAGCAGCAGTAGCAACAGTAGTAGTCATAGTAGTAATAGGAGTAGTCATAGTAGCTGTGACAGTAGTAGCAGTAGTGGCCGTAGTAGTAGTAGTAGTTGTTGTAGTAGTAGCTATAGTGTCATAGTACTAGTAGTAGTGGTAGCAGTAGTAGTAGCAGCAACAGCAATAGTAGTAGCATTGGTTATAGCAGTAGCAGTAGTAGTACTATTTGTTGTTGCCATAGTATTACTGGTAGCAATAGTACCCGTAGCAGATTTGGTAGTGGTAGTAGTGTCAATATTATTAGTAGTAGTAGTAGTGGTTGTAGTAGTTGTACTAGTAATAGCAGTAGTAGAAGTAGCGGCAGCAGCAATAGTACCCATAGTAGTAGTAGTATTAGCAATAGCAGTTGCAGTAGAAGAACGAGTTGTAGTTGTATTGGTTGTAGTTGTAGTTGTGATCGTAACAGTAAGAGTAGTAGCAGTGGCAGTAGCATTAGTAGCAGAAACAGTAGTAGTAGCAATAGTAGTAGAGGTAGAAGTAGTAAGTAGTAGTAATAGTGGCTGTAGTGGCAGTAGTAGCAGTTGTAGTAGTAAAAGTAGTTGTTGTTGTTGTTGTAGCTGTAGGATCAATTGTAGTAGTAGTAGTAGTAATAGGAATAGCAGCAATAGGAGGAGGAGGAGGAGTAGCAGAAGTAGTAGCAGCAGCAGCAGTAGTAGTAATAGTACTAGTAGTAGTAGGAGGAGGAGGAGAAGCAGTAGTAGTAGTAGCTGTGGTCATAATAGTAGTAGTAGTAGTCGTAGAAGCAGTAGTGGCAGCACCGATAGTAGTAGTATTAGGAGCAATTGTAGTAGGAATAGTTGTAGCATTAGTAGCAGTAGCAGTAGTAGTAAGAGTTGCAGTAGTAAACATAGCAGCAGCAGTAGTAGTAGGAGTTGTAGCAATATTAGTTGTAGAAGTAGAAGCAGTAGTTGTAGTAGTAGTAGCAATTGTAGCAGTTGTAGCAGCAGGAGTAGCTTCTAAAACAGTAGTGGTACTAGGAGTGGGAGTAGTAGGAGTAGTAGGAGGAGCAGTAGGAGGTGTAGGAGGAGGAGTAGTAGTGGTAGGAATCGTAGTAGCAGTAGTCATAGTAGGAGTAGTAGGTGTAGTAATAGTAGGAGTAGGGATAGTATTAGTATTAGGAGAAGTAGCAGTAATAGTAGTAGTAGCACTAGTAGTAAGAGTGGCCGGAGTAGTAGTAGTGGTAGTAGCCGTTGTTGTAGTTGCAGTAGTTGGAGTAGCAAAAGCGATAGTAGTAGGAGTGGTAGTAGCAATAATAGTAGGGGTAGGAATAGGAGTAGTAGTAGTAGTAGTAGAAATAATAGCAATAGCAGCAGTAGTAGCAAAAGTTCTAGTAATCGAAGTAGTAGCAGTAGTCGGATAGTAGTAGTACTGGTTGTAGTAGTAGCAGTACTAGTACCAGTAGTAGTAGTAGTAGAAATAGTAGTAGCAGTAGTAGCAGTAGCAACAATAGTGGCAGTAGGAGTAGTAATAGTTGTAGTAGCAGCAGTAGTAGTAGTAGTAGTTGGGGTAGTAGCAGTTAAGAGTAGTAGTAGTAGTAGTAGCAGCAGCAGCAGCAGCAGCAGTAGTGGTTGGAGTAGTAGAAGTAGCAGTAATAGTAATTATTATTGTTGTGGTAGCAGCAATAGCAGTAGTAGTTGTTATTGTAGTTGTAGTAGGGTTGAGAATAGTAGTAGTAGTTGTAGTAGTAACAGCAGCAGTAGTGGTAGTTGTAGTAGTAGTAGCAATAGTAGAAATATTAGTGGCAGCCATTGTAGTCGAAGAAGTTGTAGTCTCAATAGCATTAGCAACAATAGGAGTAGTATTAAGACCTCTAGCAGTAGTAGCAGTAGTCGTAGCCACAGTAGTGGTGGCAGCAACAGCTTTTGTAGTAGTAGTAGTAGCAGTAGTAACACTAGTAGTGGTACAGGTGTAGTAGCGGCAGTAGTAGTGGCATTAGTAGAACTAGTAGCAATAGTCGTATTTTACTGAAGCAATCACAGTAGTAGCAATAGTAGCTGTAGGAGCAAAAGCAATTGTTGTTGCAGCATAAGTAGTAATAGAAGTAGTCGCAATAGTAGTATTAGTAGCAGTAGCAGTAGTAATAGTAATAGCATAGCTGTAGTGGCAGAAGTAGTAGCTGGAGCAGTAGTCATAGTAGTAGTTGAAGTAGCATCAATAGTAGTAGTAGCTGTAGTTGCAGTTTTCATAGTAGTAGTTATACTAGTAGCACTAGCAGTAGCAGAAGTTATAGAAGTAGTAGTTGTAGTTGGATTAGTAGTACCAATAGGAGTAGTAGCTGTAATAGTAGTAGTAGTAGCAACAGTAGTAGAAGTACTAGTAGAAATAATAGTGGTAGTAGTAGTGGTAATATTGGTAGTAGTAGAAGTAGAAATAGTAGTACTAGCGTAAGTAGTAGTAGTTATTGTAGTTGTAGTATTACAAGTAGTAGGGGTAGTGGTAGTAGTAGTAGTGTTAGTAGCAGCAATAGAAGTAAGAGCAGCAGTAGTTGTTGTAGTAGTAGTGGTTGTACTAATAGTAGTTATGGTAGTAGTAGTATTAGTAGTAGAACTAGTAGTAGTAGTGCCAATAGTTATGACAGAAGTAGTTGCAGAATTAGTAGTAGTAGTAGCAGTATTAGTAGAAAAGTGGTAGCAATAGCAACAGTAGCAGCAAAAGTTGTAGGGAAAGTAGTTAAAGTAAAAGTAGTAGTGGCAGTAGTGGTAGCAGTAGTAATAATGGCAGTAGTAGGAGTAGCAATGGTAGTAGTAGTAGTAGCAGTAGTAGAAGTAGTTGTAGTAATAGTAGTAGTTATTGTTCTAACAGTAGTTGCTGTAGTAGTAGTGACAGTAGTAGCAGAAGTAGTAGTAGTAGTAGTAGCATTGGCCATAGTGCTTGCTGTTTTAGTAGTGGTAGCAATGCTAGTATCAGTAGTGGTTGAAGAAGTAGTAGCAATTGTTCTAATAGTAGTAGTAGTAGCAGCAGCAGTAGTAATAGTAGTAGTAGTAGTAGCAATAGCAGCAATAGTAGTAGTAGTAGTAGTAATAGTAGCAATAGTAGTAGTAGAAGTAGTTGGAACAGTAGAAGTTGCTGTACTGGTTGACGTAGTAGATGTAGTTGCAAGAGTACTGCCACCAGTAGTAGTAGTGGTGTTGGTGGTGGTGGTAGTAGTAGTAGAAGTAGTAGTACTTGTTGTAGCTATAGTAGTAGTTGTTGTAACAGTAGCAATAGGAGTAGCAGTCGGAGCAGTAGTAGTATTAGTTGTTGTTATTGTAGTCGCATTAGTAGTGGTAGTAGTAGTTGTAATAGTAGCTGTAGTAGTTGTAGTAGTAGTAGTATTAATAGTAGTTGTAGCAGTAGTGTTAGCAGTAGCAGCTGCAATGACAACAGTAGCAATAGTAGTAGTACTAGTAGTAATAGCAGTGGTAATAGTAGCAGTATTAGTAGCAGTATTAGTAGTAGTATTATTATTAGCAGTAGCAGTAGTAGTAGAAGCAGTACATGTAGTAGTAGCAGCCGTAGTAGTAGTAGTATTAGCAGCTGCAGTAGCAGTAGAAGTAGTACATGTAGTAGTAGCAGCCATAGTAGTAGTAGTAGTAGCAGCTTGAGGAGTAATAGTAGTTGGAATAATCGTAGTAACAATTGTGGTAGTAGTTGTATTAGTAGTAGGAATAAGAATAGTAGGAGTTATGGTGGTAGTAGTAGTAGTAGTAGCTACTCTAGTAGAAGTAGTAGTAGTAGTAGTAGTAGTTGTAGTTGTAGCAATAGCTATGGCAGCAGTAGTAGTAGTAGCTGTAGCAGTAGGAGAAGTAGAAGCAGTTCGGGTAGTAGCTGTAGTAGTAGTAGCAGTCGTAATAGTAGCTGTAGTAGTAGTAGATGTATTCATTGTAGTACTAGTAGTTGTATTCACTGTAGTAGCAGTAGTGCTAGTAGCAGCAGTAGCAGTAGTAGTAGTTGTAGTAGTAGTAATGGTAGCAGTAGTAGCAATAGTAGTAATAGTAGCTGTAGTAATAGAAGTAATAGTAGCAGCAGCAGTAGTAGTAATGATAGTAGTAGTAGCAGTGCTACTAGTAGTAGTAGAAGCAATAGGAGTAGGTGTTGGGGTAGGAGTAGTAGTAACAGAAGTAGTAGTAGTAGTAGTGGTAATAGTCTCAGTAGTTGTAGTAGCAGTAGTTGTAGTAGTTGTAGTAGTTGGACTAATAGTTCTAGTAGTAGTAGTCTTGGTAGTAGTGGTTGTAACAGAAGTGGTAGTCATAGTAGGAGTACTAGTAATAGTATGAGGAGAAGTAGTAGTTGCTAGAGTAGTAGTTGTAGTAGTAGTTGTTGTTATTGTAGTAGTAGCAGTAGCAGTAGCAGTAGTAATTATTTTAGTAGTAGTACTAGAAGTACAAGTGTTAGGAGTTAGTAGTAATAGTAGTAGTAGTAGTAGTAGTGGAAGTTGTCGTAGTAGTAGGAGTAGGAGTAGTAGTTGGAGAAAGAGTAGCATTATTATACATAGTACTAGTAGTAGTTGTAGTTGTAGCCGTAGTAATAGTAGAAGTAGTAGTTGCCGTTGTAATAGTAGTAGTAGTTGTTGTTGTTGTTGTGTCTATTGTTGCAGTAGTTGCAGAAATAGTAGCAGAAGTAGTAACAGTAGTAGTAATAGTAGCAATTGTAGTTGTAACCGTAGTATTAGTATTAGTAATAGCAGTAGATGAAGTAGTAGAAGTAGTGGTAGCAGTAATAGTAGTAGTAGTAGTAGTAACAAAAATTATAGCAGTAGCAGTTAGAGTAGTAGTAGTTGTCGTACTAGTAATAGAATAGTAGTTTTATTGGTAGTATTAGTAGTTGAAGTAGCAGAAGTTGTATTAGTAGTTGTAATAGTAGTAGGAGTGGTAGCAAGAGTAGCAATAGTAGTAGTAGTAGTAATAGTGGTAGTAGTAGTAATAGTCGTAGTAGTTGTTGTTGTAGTTGTAGTAGTTGGAGTAGGTGTAGTAGTTATTGTAGCATTAGTAGTAGTAGTTGTAGTAGAAGTAGTAGCAGCTGTAGTAGTAGTAATAGTAGTAGTATTAGTAGTAGTAGTATTTCTAATAGTAGTTGTAGTAATTGTAGTTGTTCTAGTAGGAGTAGTTGTAGGAGTAGTAGTAGTAGTAGAAGTTGTAATAGTATAAGTTGGAGTTGTAGTAGTTGTAGATATGGTAGTTGTTGTTGTTGTAGTAGTCGTAGTAGTAGGAGTAGCAGTTGCCATAGTAGTAGTTGTTCTAGCACTAGTAGTTGTAGTGTAATAGAAGTAGTAGTATTTGTAGTAGTATTAGTCGTAGTAGTTGTAATAGTAGTTGTGGCGGTAGTTGTTGTAGTTGTAGTTGTTGCATTAGTAGTAGTAGTAGTAGTAGTAGCAGTTGTAGCACTAGTAGTAGTAGTAGTAGTGGTTGCAGTAGTAGTAGTTGTTGTTGTTGTTGTATTAGTTATAGCATTAGTGGTAGCAGTAGCGGTAGGAGTAGAAGAAGTTGCAAAAGTAGTAGTTATTGCTATAGTAGGAGTAGTATTGGCAGTTGGAGTAGTAATATTTTTGTAGCAGTATTTTCAGTAGTAGTAGTTGTAATCGTAGTGGTAGCAGTAGGAGTACCCGTAGGAGTATAGTAGTAGAAGTTCTAATAGTAGGAGTTGGAGTACTAGTTGTAAATGTAGTAGTTATAGTTGTAGTAGTAGTAGGAGTATTTGTAGCAGTAGCAATAGTTGTTGTACGAGTAGTAGTAGTAGTATTGTTTGTACTAGTACTAGTTGTAGTAGTAGTAGTGGTAGCAGCATAATTAATAGTAGAAGTAGTAGTAGTTGTAGTTGTAGTTGTAGTAGCAGTAGCAGAATAGTAGTAGGATTAGTAGCAAAATTTATAATACTTGTAGTAGTAGAAGTATTAGAAGCAATAGTAGTAGTCATAGAAGTGGTAGTAGTCGTACTAGTTTTAGTAATAGTAGCAGCAACAGCAGCAGCAGTAGTAGTAGTACCAGTAGCAGCAGCTATAGTAGTAGTAGTACTAGTACTAGTACTAATAGTACTAGCTGTGGTAGTAGTAGAAGAAGTAACGGTAGGCATGGTAATAGTACTAGTAGTATTTGTAGTAGTAATAGCAGTAGTTGTAATTATACGGGTTGTAGTAGGAGTAGTAGTAGGATTAGTAGTTATTGTTCTTATAGTAGTAGGAGTCAGAGTAGTAGTTGTCATAGATGTAGTGGTAGTAATAATAGGAGTAGTATTAGCATTAGAAGCAGTAATTGTAGTAGTAGTACTTGTAGCATTAATAGTAGTAGTTCTAATTATAGTCGTAATAGTCAGAGTAGTAGTAGGAGGAGTAGTTGTTGTTGTAGTAATAGGAGTTGCAGTAGTAGTCGTTGTAGATGTAGTACTAGTAGTAGTAGTACCAGTAGAAGTAGTAGTATTAATTGTAGGAGTAGTAGTAGCAGCAGTAGTTGTTGTTGTAGCAGTAGCAGTGGTAGTGTTTGTACTAGTACTAGTAGTGGTAGTAGATGTGGTAGCCAAAGTAGTACTAGTAGTAGTAGTAGTAGTAGAAGTAGCAGTAGTAGTTGTTGTAAAAGTAGTAGTAGTAGTAGTAGTAGTAGTAGTAGTCATAGTAATAGTATAGTAGTCGTAGAAGTAGTAGTAGTAGTTGTTGTTGTTGTAGTATAGTAGTAGTGGCAGTACAATAGCATTAATAGTAGTAGTAGCAATAGCAGCAGCAGTAGAAGTAGTAGTAATAGCAGTAATAATGGAAGTAGTAGTAGTAGTAGTAGACGTAGATGTAGTAGTCTTAATTGTAATAGCAGTACCAACAGCAGCAATAATAGTAGTCGTAGTTGTAGTAGTAGCAACAGCAGTAGTAGCGGCAGCAACAACAATAGTAGTAGCTACAATAGTAGTTGCAGTAGCAGTAGTAGTAGCACTAGAAATAGTAGTTGTAGAGTAGCAGTTGTTGCAGTTGTAGATGTTGTAGTAGTACTTGTTGTCATAGTAGTAGTAGTAGTAGTAGTAGTAGTAGTAGTAGTAGTAGTAGCAGCAGCAGCAGCATAGTAATAGCAGTGTTTGTACTAGGGCTAGTAGTAGTACAGCAGCAGCTGTAGCAGCAACAACAACAACAATAGTAGTAGCTGCAATAGTAGTTGCAGTAGCAGTTGTAGTAGCACTAGTAATAGTAGTTGTAGAGTAGCAGTAGTTGTAGTTGTAGATGTAGTAGCAGTAGTAGTAGTAGTAGTAGTAGTAGCAGTAGTAGTAGTAGTTGTAGCAGTAGTAGTAGTAGTAGTATTAGCACTAGTAGCTTCAGTACTAGCAGAAGTAGTAGATGTGGTAGCCGAAGTAGAACTAGTAGTTGATGTAGTAGTAAAAGTAGTAGCAATAGTAGTATAGAAGTAGTAGTTGCGGTAGTAGTAGTAGTTGTTATAGTGTAGTAGTCGTAGAAGTAGAAGTAGCTGTAACAGTAGTAGTAGTGGTAGAAGTATTAGAAGTGGTAATAGTAGTAGAAGTAGAAGTAGAAGTAGAAGTAGTAGTAGTAATAATAGTAGTAGTAGCAGTAGTGGTTGTTGTAGTAGTAGTAGTAGTAGCAGCAGTAGAAGTAGTAGTAGTAGTAGTAGTAGTAGTAGAAGTAGTAGTCATGGTTGTAATTATTGTACCAGCAACAGCAGCAACAGTAGTTGTAGTGGTACTAGAAGTAGTACGAGCAGTAGTAGCAGCAACTCAGCCACAATAGTAGTAGCAGCTATAGTATTTGCAGTAGTAGTAGTAGTAGCAGTTGAAGCAGTAGTTATAGAGTAGCAGTAGTTGCAATTATAGATGTAGTTGTAGTAGTAGCAGTAGCAGAAGTAGTAGTAGTAGTAGCAACAGCGGTAGTAGTAGTAGTAGTTGTAGTAGTAGTAGAAGTTGTTGTAGTAGTAGTAGAGGTAGTAGGAGTTAGAGTTGTAGTAGCAGTAATAGTAGAGTTAGTAGTAGTAGTGGTAGTAGCTGTCATAGAAGTAGTAGCAGTAGGAGTAGTAGTTGGAGTTGTAGTTTTAGTAGTAGGAGCAGGTGTAGTAGTAGTAGCAGTATGA
This sequence comes from Trichopus zeylanicus subsp. travancoricus, assembly GCA_005019695.1. Taxonomy (NCBI): domain Eukaryota; kingdom Viridiplantae; phylum Streptophyta; class Magnoliopsida; order Dioscoreales; family Dioscoreaceae; genus Trichopus; species Trichopus zeylanicus. The sequence continues at coordinate 17,708 of RXID01015280.1, read as the reverse complement.
GTAAAAGTAGGTGTAGTTGTAGTACTAGTAGTTGTAGTAGTATTACTAGTAGTAGCACTAGTAGTACTAGTAGTAGTACTAGTAATAGTAGTACTAGTAGTAGTAGTAGTAGTGGGAGTATGAGTAGGAGTTGTAGTAGGAGTAGCAGTAGTTGGTGTAGTGGAAGTAGTAGTTGCAGTAGGATTAGTAGCAGCAGTTGTAGTAGCAATAGTAGCAGCAGCAGCAGTAGTTGTTGTTGTAGTAGTAGTACTAGTAGTAGTAGGTGTAGTAGTAGTCAAAGTAGGAGTAGGGGTAGCAGTTGGAAAGGTAATTGAAGTAGTAATAGTAGTAGTAATAGCAGTAGGAGAATTAGTTGTAGTATCAGATATACTAGTAGTAGAAGTAGTAGTAGTTGTAGTAGTAGTAGTAATAGTAGTAGTAGTAGAAGTTGCAGCAGCCGTAGTGCCAGCAAAAGTGGAACTAGTAGTCGTAGTAGGACTAGTAGTTTCAGTAGTAGCTACAATAGTAGTAATATTAGTAGTAGAGGTAGTAGAGGTAGTAGTGGCGGTAGTAGCAAAAGCAGTAGTAGCAGTAGTTGCTGCATTAGCAGAACTAGAAGTAGCAGCTGTTGAAGTAGTGGCAGCAGCAGCAAGAGTAGTAGTTGTAGTAATAATAGTAGTAGGAGTTCTGGTAGTATTATTCCTTGTGGCACTAAGAATAGTAGTAGGAGTAGTAGTTGGAGTTGTAGTAATAATAGTAGTAGGAGTTTCAGTAGTAGTAGTACTTGTGGTACTTATAATAGCAATAGGAGTAGTAGCTGTAGTAGTAGAGTAATATGAGCAGCAGTAGTTGCAGTAGTCGTAGTAGTAGTAACAATAGTAGTAGCAGCAAAAGCAGTAATAGTAGTTGCAGCAGGAGTGGTAGTAGCAGTAATAGTAGTCGTACTTGTAGTAGTAGTAGAAGAAGAAAGCGTAATAGTAGTAGGCCAAGTCGTTTAAGTCGTACCAGTAGCAGTTGTAGTAGATGCAATAGTAGTTTGAGGAGTAGCAATAGTAGTAGGAGTAGTAGCAATAGGCATAGAAGTAGTAGTGGAAGTAATAGCATAGGTTGTAGTAGAAACGGTAGTGGTAGTAGTAGTAGTATTTGTTGTAGCTATAATACTAGTTGTAGAAGTAGTGGTAGTAGTAGTATAGTACTAATAATAGCAGTAGTAGTAGTGGTAGAAGTAGTAGTATTAGTAGTAGCAGTAGTTATAAGAATAGTAGTATTAGATGCATTAGAAGAAGTAGTAGTAGTAGTAGTAGCTGTTGTGGTGGTAATTGTAGTTGTAGTAATTAGTAGTTCAAGTAGGAGTTGTAGTAGTTGCAGTAGTAGTAATTGTTGCATTAGTTGTCGTGCTAGTAGTAATAGAAGAAGCAGCAACAGTGCTAGTAAAACTAATAGTAGTAGGAGTAGTATTAATTGTAGTAATCGTAATAGTAGTCGAAGTAATTGTAGTAGTAGTAGTTGTTGTTGTAATTGTAGTGGTAGTAGTAGGAGTAGTCGTAGTAGTAGTAGTAGTAGAAGTAATAGTAGGAGTTGGAGTAGGAGTAGTTGTAGATGTAGTAGTGGTAGTAGCTGTAGTAGTAGGAGTAATAGTAGCAGTAGTAGGTGTAGTAGTAGCAGTAGTAGTAGTAGTAGGAGTAGTAGTAGCAGCAGCAGCAGTAGTAGTGTAGTAGTAGCAGGAATTGTAGTGGTTGTAGTAGTAGTACAGTAGTAGTAGTAATCATAGCGGAAGTAGTAATAATAGTAGTAGAATTCGTAGAAGCAATAGTAGTAGTCGTAGACGTAGTAGTAGCAGTTGTATTACTAGTACTAGTACTAGTAGTACTAGTTGTAGTAATAGTAGTGGTAGTAATAGTAGCAATAGCAGTAATAGTAGTAGTAGTGGTTGTAGTAGTAGTAGTAGTAGTCCTAGTTATAGTTCTTAGTACCAGTAGCAACAACAATTGTAGTAGAAATAGTACAAGCAGTTGCAACAATAGTAGTAGTAGTAGTAGTAGTTGTTGTTGTTGTATTTGTAGTAGTAGTAGTGGTAGTAGTAGAAGTAATAGTAGTAGTCGTAATAACAATAGTAGGAGTAGTATTAGCCGTAGGATTTGTAAAACTAGTAGTAGTATTTGTAGTAGTAATAGTAGTAGTTTTAATTGTAGTGGTAGTAGTAGGAATAGTAGTAGGACTAGTTGTAGTAGTAGTAGTAGCGAGTAGTAGTAGTTATAGATGCAGTAGTAGTTGTAGTAGTAGTAGTAATAGTAATAATAGTTGTAGTAGTAGTAGTAATAGTAGTAGGAGTACTATTAGCATTAGTAGTAGTACTATTTGTTCTAGTAGTAGGAGTTGAGTAGTAGTAGTTCTAGATGTAGTAGTAGTAGTAGTAGTTGTTGTTGTTGTAGTAGTAGTAGTAGTAGTAGGAGTAGTCATAGCAGTGGTAGTTATTGTTGTAGCAGTAGTAGTAGCAATGTTAGGCCTAGTACTAGTAGTATTAGTACTAGCAGTAGTAGTAGATGTGGTGGCCGAAGTAGTACTAGGAGCAGTTGTTATAGTTGCAGCAATATTAGCAGTAGTAAAAGTAGTAGTAGTAGTAGTAGCAGTGTAGTAGTCATAGAAGTAGGAGTAGTAGTAGCAGTAGCAGTAGTAGTAATAGTAGTAGTAGTAGAAGTATTTGAAGCAGTACTAGTAGTAGAAGAAAAAGAAGCAATACTAGTAGTTGAAGAAGAAGTAGTAGTAGTAGCAGTAGTAGTATTAGTAATAGAAGTAGTAGTAGTAGTAGGTTTAGTTACAATAGTAGTTGTTGCAATAGTAGTAGTAGTAGTAGAAGTAGCAGTTGTAGTTGTAGTAGTACCAACAATAGCAATAACAGTAGTAGTAGTTGTAGTTGTAGTAGTAGGACCAGCAGCAGCAACAATGGTAGTAGTTGTAGTAGTAGTAGCAGCAAAGTATCAGCAGCAGCAACAACAATTGTCGTAGGAGCAACAATAGTTGTAGTATTTGCAGTAGTAGTACTAGCAGAAGTAGTTGTAGAGTAGCTGTTGTAGCAGTTGTAGAAGTAGTAATAGTAGGAGTAGTAGTAGTAGCGGTATTATTAATATTAGTAGTAGTAGTAGTAGTAGTAGTAGTAGTAATAGTAGTAGAGGTAGTAGTGGTTGGAGTAGTAGTAGTAATAATACTAGAGGTAGTTGTTGTAGTTGTTGTGATAGTAGTAGCAGTAGTAGGTGCAGGAGTAGTAGTAGGAGTAGTAGTTGCAGTAGTAGGAGTAGGTGTAGTAGTAGTAGTAGCAATAGTAAGAGCAGGTGTGGTTGTAGTAGTAGTACTAGTAGTAGTAGTAGTAGTAGTAGTAGCAGCAGCAGCAGTAGTTGTAGCAGTTGCACTAGAAGTAGTAATAGTAGTAATAGTAGTAGTAGTAGTAGTAGTAGTAGTAGTAGTAGTAGTAGTAGTAGTAATAGTAGTAGTAGTAGTAGTAGTGGGAGTAGTGGGAGTAGGAGTAGGAGTTGTAGAGGAGTAGTAATAGTTGGAGTAGTGGTAGCATTATTTGTAGTAGGATTAGTAGGAGCAATTGTGGTAGTAGTAGTAGTAGTAGTAGTAGTAGTAGTAACAGTAGTAGTAGTCATAGTAGGTGTAGCAGTTGTTAGAGAAGGAGTTGGAGTAGGAGTTGGAGTAGGCGTAGAAGTAGAAGTAGTAGTAGTAGTAGCAGTAGTAGAAGGAGTAGCAGCAGCAGCAGCAGTTGTACTAGTAATAGAAGTAGTAGTTGTTGTTGTAGTGGTAGTAGTAGTATTAATTATAGCAGTAGTGGTAATTGCAGCAAGAGTAGTTCCCGCCGAAGTAGTAGTGATAGTAGTAGTAGCTGTAGTAGTTGTTGTAGTAGTAGAAATAGTAGTAGTATTAGTGGCAGTTGTTGTAGCAGCACCATTAGCAATAGTAGAAGTAGCAGTTGTTGCAGTACTAGTAGCAGCAGCGGGAGTAGTCGTGCAAATAATAATAGTAGTAGGAGTTATGGTTGTTGTAGTACTTCTAATGGTAAAAATAATAGTTGGAGTAGTAGCAGTAGTAGTAGTTGCAATAGTAGTAATAGTAGTAGTAGCCGCAATAGTAAATCTATAGGGGGTAATAGTAGTTGCAGCAGTAGTAGTTGTAGTAGTATTAGTAGAACTTATAGTTTGATTTGTAGCAGTAGTAGCAAGAGTAGTAGTAGAACTAGCACCAAAAGTTGTACAAGAAGCGGTAGTAGTAGCAGTAGTAGTTGTTGTTATTGTAGTAGTAGTAGTAGTCATCGTGTAGTACTAATAGCAGCAATAGTAGTAGTGGTAGTCATAGCAGTATTAGTAGCAGCAGTAGTACTAATAATAGTAGTAGTAGAATAGTAGTAGTAGAAGTGGTAGTTGTAATAGCAGTAGTAGTAGTAGTAAGGATAGTAGTAGTTGTAATAGCAGTAGGGGTAGTAGTAGTTGGAGTAGTTGGAGTAGTTATAGTAGTTGTTGTAGTAGTAGCAGTAGTAATAGAAGAAATAATAGTAGTAGTAGTTGTAGTAGTAATACTAGTAGTACAAGTAATAGTAGTAGTAGTAGTAAAAGTAGTAGTAGTAGTAGTAGTAATAGGAGTAGAAGTAGTAAAAGTTGTTGTTGTTGTTGTTATAGTTGTCATAGTAGTTGTAGTAGAAGTAGTAGCAGCAGCAAATGTAGTAGTAGTAGTAGTAGGAACAGGTGTAGGAAAAGGAGTAGTAGTTGTTATTGTTATAGTAGTAGGAGTAGTAGTACGATTAATAGTAGCAGTAACTGAGGTAATAGTAGTAGTGGTAGTAGGAGGAGTGGAAGTAGTAGTAGTATCTGTGGTAGTAGTCGATGCAGAATTAGTCATAGTAGTAATGCTAATCGTTGTAGTAGTGGTAGTACTAGTCATAATAGTAGCAATAGGAGGAGGAGGAGTAGTAGTAGTAGTAGTAGAAGCAGCAATAGTAGTAGTAGTAGTGGTAGCAATAGTAGAGTAGTAGTAGTATCAGTAGTAGTAGTATTAGTATTAGTAGTAGTAATATTGGTAGTAGTAGTTGGAGTACTAGTAGTAGTAGTTATTGTAGTCATAATAGTAGTAGTGGTAGGAGTATTATGAGAAGTAGGAGTATTGAAAGCATTAGTATTAGAAGTATTAGCAGCAGCAGTAGTAGTAATAGTATTACTTGTATTAGCAATAGTGATAGCAGCAGTTGTTGTAGTAGAAGTAGTAGTAGGGGTAGTAGTATTAGTAGTAGTAGTAGGAGTTATTGTTTTTCTTATTGTTTTTGTTGTAGTAGTACGAGTATAAGTTAAATTAGGAGTAGTAGTAGTTGTAGCAAGAGAAGGAGTAGTTGGAGTTGTGGTGGTAGTAGTAGTAGTAGGAGTAGAGTAGGTGTAGGAGTAGTAGAGTGGTAGAAGTAGTAGTAATAGTAGTAGTAGTAGTTGTTGTTGTAGTAGTAAATGTAGTAGTAGTTGTTGTTGTAGTAGCGCTAGTACTAGTAGTAGTTGTAGTAGCAGTCGTAGTTGTAGTAGTAGAGGTCGTAGTAGTTATAGTAGTAGTAGCAGCAGTAGTTGTTGTAATTGGGGTAATAGTATTAATAGGAGTAGCAGTAGCAGTTGCAATAATAGCAGTACTAGCAATAGTAGCAGTAGTAGGAGTAATAGAAGTAGTAGTAGTCATGGTAGTAGCAATTGTTGTTATAGTAGTAGTGATAGTTGTAGTTATGGTAGGAGGGGTAGGAGTAGGAGTCCTAGTAGGAGTAGGAGTAGCAGTAGTAGGAGTTTGGGTAGTAGTAGTGGTAAAAATAGTAGTAGGAGTAGTAGGAGTAGGTATAATAGTAGTAGTACTATAGTAGTAGTAGTAGTAGTAGCAGAAGGATTAGTAGTAGTAGGGGTTGGAGTGGGAATCAGAGTTGTAGTTGTAGTAGCTGTAGTAGGCATTGATGTAGTAGTAATAGTAGCAAGAGGTGGAGCAATAAGACAAGTGGTGGTAGTAGTAGTAGCTGTAGTAGCAGTAGGTATCATAGTAGTAGTAGTAGTAGTAATTGTAGTAGTTATAGCAAGAATAGGAGCAGTAAGAGTAGTGGTAGTAGTAGTTGTAGTTGTAGGAGGAGTAGGAGTAGGAGTAGTTGTAGTAGTACAAGTAGTAGTAGTGTTTATTGTAATAGTTATTGTAGTAGTAGTTGTTGTTGTTGTCGTAGCAATACTTGTAGTCGTAGTTGCAGTGGTTGTAGTAGTAGTTGCAAAAGCGGTTGTAGCAATAGTTGTAGCCGTTGTAGTAGCAGCAGCAGCAGCAGCAGTAGTTGTTGTCATACTAGTAGTGTTATTAGTAGCAGTACTAGTAATAGCAGCAGTAGTAGTGGTAGTAGCAACAGTAGAACAAGTCGTAGTAGCAATAGCAGTAGTCGCTGAAGTAGCAGTAGTAGCAGAAGTAGTAGCAGTAACTGTAGTAGTAGTAATAGTTGTAGTAGTAGCAGGTAGTAGTGGCAGAAAAAGTAGTAGTAGTTGCAGTAGTAGCAGTTATGGTAGTAGTATTAGTGGTAGTAGTAGTAGTTGTCGTAGTAGCAAGAGTAGTAATAGTAGTAGTAGCAGTAGCAAAAATAATAGTAGTAGTAGTAGTAGTACCAATAGTTGTAGTAGTAGTCTTACCCATTGTAGAAGTAGGAGTCGCAATAGTAGTCTTAGTAGTTGTAGAAGTAGTAGTGTAGTAGTAGTTGTAGTAGGAGTAGTAGTAGAAGTTGCAGTAGTAGTAGTAGTGGAAGTAGTAAGAGTAGAAGTTGTTGGAGTAGTAGTGGTGCTAGTAGAAGTAGTTGTAGTAGTAGTAGAAGCAGTTGTAGAAGTAGTAGCAATAGTAATAGTCGAAGTAGTTGTGGTAGCAGTGGTTGTAGTAGTACCCGTTGTAGTAGGAGTAGTTGCGGTAGCATAGTAGCAGTAGTAGTAGCAGTAGTAGTCATAGTAGTCGAAGTAGAACCAATAGTAGCAGCAGAAGTAGTTGAAGTAGTAGTAGTAGTAGTGGTAATATTTGTAGTAGTAGAATTAGTTGTAGTAGTAGTAATAGTAGTAGGAGTAGCAGTTCGAGTTGTAGCAGTGGCAGTAGTAGTAGTTGTTATTGTACTATTAGGAGTTGTCATAGTAGTAGTAGTTGTAAGAGAAGTAGTAGGACTAGTAGCAGTAGCAGCAGCTGTAGTAATAGTAGTAGTAGTAGCAGCAGTAGTAGTAGTAGTAGGAATAGGAGTATGGTGGTACAAAGGGGACTAGTAGTAGTAGTAGTAGTAGTGGCAGTGGTCATAGTAGGCATAGTATCATTAATAGTAATAGCAGTAGCAATTGTAATAGTAGTAGTAATAATAGTAATATTATTAGTAGTAGTAATATTAGTAGGAATAGTAGTAGTAGTAGTATGAGTTATAGTAGTAGTGGCAGTTGTACTAGCAAGAGGTGTAGTAATAGTAGTCACAATAGAAGTAGTAGTGGTAGTTGCAGCAGTAGCCGTAGTAGTAGTAGCAGTAGTAGCAGTAGTATTGCTAGTAATAGTAGTTGTTGTTGTTGTAGAAGTAGTTGGAGTAGTAGTAAGAGGAGTAGTACTAGAAGTAGTAGTAGTAGTAGCAGCAGCAGTACTAGTAGTAGTAGTGGTAGTAGTAGTTGTTGAGTTTGTAGCAGCAATAGTAGCATTAGTAGTAGCTGTAGCTATAGTAGTTGTAGCAGTAGTAGTAACAGAAGTAGTAATAGTAGCAGTAGTAATGGTAGTAGTAGTCGTAGTATTAGTAGTAGTACCAGTAGTAGTCATAGTAGTAGTAATTGTAGGAGAAGTAGTAGCATGAGTGATACTAGTAGTAGCAGCAGTGACAATAGTAGCAGTAGTGGCAGGAGTAGTAGTAGTATGAGTAGTAGTAGTAGTGTCACAGTAGTAGTTATAGTGGAGTAGTAGTAGCGGAAGCAGCAGTAGTAGTAGTAGCATTAGCAATGGCAGCAGTGGTGGTAGTGGTATTAGTTGTAGCCGTAATAGTGCTTGAAGCAATAGTAGCACTAGCAGAAGTAGTAGCGGTCATAGCAATATTAGTAATAGCAGTTGCGGTTGCAGTAGTAGTAGTAGTAGTAACAGTAGCAGTTGTAGTGGGAGTAGGAGTTGTAGTAGAGGTAGTAGTAGTTGTACTAGTAGTTGTAGTAGTAGAAGTAGCAATAGTAGCAGTACGAGCAGCATTACTAGTAGTAGTAGTAGCAGCAGCAGTAGTAGTACTAAGAGTTGTGGAAGTAATTGTAGTAGTAGTTCAAGTCGTAGAAGTAGCAGAAGCAGTAGTAGTAGGAGTAGGTGCAGTATTAGCAGTAGTAGTACGAGTAATAGTTGTGGTAGTAGTTGTTATTGTTATAGTTGTAGTATCAATTATAGTAGGAGTAGCAGTAGTAGTAATAATAGGAGTAGGAGGAGGACGAGGAGGAGTAGCAACAGCAGCAATAGTAGTCGTTGTTGTTGTAGTAGCAGTAATAGTAGTAGTTGTAGTATTAGAAGTAGGAGTAGTAGAAGTAGTAGTAGTGGTAGTACCAATAGTATGAGTAGTAGCAGTTGCAATAGTAGTAGGAGTAGTTGTAGCATTAGTTGGAGTAGTAGCAACAGCAGTAGTTGTTGTTGTTGTAGTAGTAGTAGTGGTAGTTATAGTTGTAAAAGTTGTAGCAGTAGTTGTAGGAGGAGTTGTAGCAATAGTAGTTGCAGAAGTAGTAGTAGTATTAGCAGTAGTAGTAGCAGTAGTCGTAGTAGTAGCGGTAGTCGTAGTAGTAGTAGCAGCTGTCGAAACAGTAGTAGTAGTAGGAGTGGGAGTAGTAGTAGGAGTAGTAATAGTTGTAGTAGGAGGAGGAGGAGTAGCTTTAGTAGTAGAAGGAGGAGGAGGAGGAGCAGTAGTAGTAGTTGGAGCAGTAGGAGTAGTAACAAAAGTAGGAGTTCTGATAATAGTAGTCGTAGGAGAAGCTGTAGTAGTAGTAAGATTAGCAGGACTACTAGTAGTGGTAGTGATAGTTGTTGTAGTGGTAGTAGCGCTAGCAGTAGCGGTAGTTGTAATAGTAGTAGTCATAGTAGTAGGAGTAATAGCAAGAATAGTAGTAGGGGTAGTAGCAAGAGTAGTAGTAGTAGTAGCAGTAGTAGCAACAGCAGCAATAGTAGCAGTAGTTGTAGTAGTTGTAGTAGTAGTTATGGGATAGTAGTAGTACTAGTAGAAGTAGTTGTAGTATTAGTAGTAGCACTAGTAGCAGTAGTAATAGCAGAAGTAGTAGGAGTAGCAGTAGTGGCAGTAAGAGCAGTAGTAGTTGTAGTAGTAATAGTAGCAAAAAAGTAGTCGTAGTGGCTGTAGTGGTAGGAGTAATAGTAGTAGTACTTGTAATGGCAGTAGTAGGAGGAGGAGTAATAGGAGTAGTAGCAAAAGCAGTCCAAGTAGGTGTAGTAGCAATAGCAGTAATAGTAGTTGTAGTAGGAGCAGTAGTTGTAGTTGTAGTAGTGGTAGGGGTGAGAGTAGTAGTAGTGGTGGTAGTAGCAGTAATAGTAGTAGTAGTAGTAGCAGTAGTAGCTACAGCAGCAGTAGTTCTAGTAGTAGTAGCAGTAGCAGAAGTAGTAATTGAAGCAATGGTAGTAACATTAGTTGCAATGGCAATAGTAGTAGAAGTTGTAACAGTAGTAGCAGTAGTAGTAGACACAGTAGTAGAAGCAGTTGTAATTATAGTAGGCACAGTAGTAATAATGGTAGTAGTAGTAGCCACAGTAGTAGTAACAGAAGTAGTTAAAGTAAATGTAGCAGTAGCAGTAGTAGTAACAGTAGTAATAATAGCAGCAGGTCTGGTAGCAGTGGTAGTAGTAGTAGTAGCAGTAGTAGAAGTAGTTGTGGTTGTAGTAGTGGTAGTAGTTGTAGCCGTAGTAGCAATAGTAGTAGTAGCAGTAGTAACAGTAGTGGTCGTAGTAGTAGTAGCATTTGCCATAGTGGTAGGAGTTTTAGCAGTAGTAGCAATACTAGAATCAGCAGTTGTTGTAGAAGCTTTAGTAGCAACAGTTGTAGTAATGGTAGTAGTAGCAATAGCAATTGTAGTCGCCGCAGAATTAGTAGTAATATCAGTAGAAGTAGTAGGAATAGTAGCAGTCGCTGTAGTAGCAGACACAATAATTGTAGTTCCCGGAGTACTGCCACCAGTAGTAGTAGTGGTAGTCGCAGTAGAAGTAGCAGTAATAGTAGTAGCTATAGAAGTAGTAGTTGTAATAGTTGCAATAGTAGTAGCAATTGCAATATTATGGCTACAATGGATAATGCTACTGCTACTACTATTACTAGTATTGCAACTATTGCCACTACTACTACTGTTGCCGCTACCACGACTGCAACCACTACAATTGCTGTTACTGCTGCTACTACAACTGTAAGTACTACTACTACTGCTACTACTACTCCTACAACTACTACTTCTCCTACACCTATTCCCACTACTACTCCTACTCCTACTACTTCTACTACTTCTACTAGTACTACTACTGCTACTACTATTACTACTACTGTAACTACTTCAGCTGCTATTACTACTACTACTACTGATACTGCTACTATGACAACAACTACTTCTACTACTACTACTACTACTACTATTACTACTACTTCTTCTTCTTCTTCTACGCCAACAACTGCCACAGCAGCTACGGCTGCTACTAGAATAGCTACAACTACTTCTAATGCTACTACTATAGCAACTTTTATGGCTGCTACGACTACTATTGCTACTAATGCCTACTACTATTGTAGTTGTTGCTTCTAATATAACTACTACTACTGCTACTACTACTACTTCTACTTACACTACTACTACTACTACTTCTGCTGCTGCTGCTAATACTAATACTACTACTGCTACTGCTACTACTAATACTAGTACGACTATCACTGCTTCTGTTGCTACTGTTGCTACTGAAACTACTACTTCTACTACTCCTACTGATACTTCAACGGCAACTACTACTACTGCTACTACAACTGCGACTACTACTGCTACTGATACTACTGCTACTACTAGTGCTATTACAACTACTACTATACGACTACTACTACTACTGCTGCTGCTGCTGCTACTGCTGCTAATACTACAACTTATACTACTATTGCTACTATTACTACTACTATTACTACTTCTACTAGTACTATTACTACTACTACTGCTGCTACTACAACTACTCTTACAACTACTGCAGCTATTACTATTTCAACTACTACAACGACTACTACTACAACTACTACTGCTGCTACTAGTATAACTACTACAGATACAAATGCTACAACAAGTGCTACTGCTTCTAATTTGCTACTGCTACTACTACTGTTGTTGTTGCTACTACTACTACTACTTGTACTATTACTGCTACTACTACTACTACTACAAAAACTACAACTACTACCACTACCGCTACTTCTACTACAACAACAACAACTACTGCTACTGCTGCTACTATGGGTACTAATACTACTACCAATACTCCTACTAATACTACTACTGCTACTATTATTGTTGTTGTTGTTGCTGCTACTACTACTACTACTACTATTATTGTTATTGTTGTCGCTACCACTACTACTACTACTTGAGTTCTCCTACTACTATTACAATTACCACTGCTTCTACTACTACTACACTGCTACTAATTCTAATGCTACTGTTACTGCTACTAGTACTACTACTGCTGCTAACACTATTACTACTAATGCTACTACTACTACTATTGCTACTACTACTGCCACTATAACAACTAATGCGGCTACTCATGCTTCTACTGCTACTATTAATACTACTGCTACGATGACTACAACTACTTTTACATCTACTGCTACTATTAGAACCACTACTACAATAACTACTATAACTACTTCTCCTTCAATAACAACTACTACTACTTCTCCTTCTATTGCTACTGCTGCTGCTACTGCTACAACTATAACTACTACAACTGCTTCTTCTACTACTACTAGTACTACTACTTCTAATATTGCTACTGCTGCTACTATTCCTCTTGCTACTACTATTATTGCTAATACGACTTCTATTTCTACTGCTACTACTCCTACTATTACTTCTACTGCTACTACTACTACTACTCCTCCTAATACTACTACTGCTACTTCGGCATGTACTTCTAAAACTACTCCTACTCCTACTACTATTTCTATTACTTTCGCTACAACAGCTGCAACTGCTACTACTATTGCTAATACTGCAACTACTGATACTACTTTTGCTAATACAGCAATGACAGCAACTACTGCTACTACTACTTCTACTCCAAATACTACTACTACTACTAATACCGCTATTACTACAGTGTCTACTACTACTACTGCTGCTGCTGCTACTGCTACTACTACGTCTTCTCCTCCACCTACTACTACAGCTGCTACAACGACTACTGCTTCTGCGATAAGTACTGTTACTACTACAGCTACTACTTCTTCGACTACTATTACTGCTACTATTCTTACTACTACTTCTAGTTCGCAACTAATGCGACTATGACTACTATTACTTCTACTACTATTACTGCTACTACAACAACAATAACAACTACCACTACTAATTTTACTACTACGTTCACTACTGCTTCTACTACTACTCCGGTTGCTACTACTACTGCTGCTGCTGCTGCTAATGCTACTAATGCTACTGCTACTACTATCACTACTTCTACTCCTATTATTATTATTACTATTACTACTACTACCACTACTACTACTGTTTTTGCTGCTGCTACAGCTACTACTACTACTACTACTACTACAATTACTACAACAACTACAACTAATAGTACTACTACTACTGCAATTACAGCTACTGCTTCTGCTATTACTACTACTACTACTATTATTTCTACTGCTATTACTATTACTTCTATTACTTCTGCTCCTAATACTATTACTACTACTGCAATAACTATTACTGCTGCAGTTGCTGTTGCTACTGCTGCTACTTATACAAGTACTACAACTACTGCTCATACTACTGCTACTTCCAAAACTCCTACTACTCCTACTACTACTGCAACTACTTGTACTACTAATAATAGTACTGCTACTACTGCTACTACTACTACAACTACTATGACTACCACTACTACAATTACTATTACCGCAACCACTACGACTATGATTGCTACTACTACTACTACTATTGGTACTATTGCTACATACTACTACAACAACTGCTACCATAACTGTTGCTACTGCTAATAATACAACTGCTACTATTGCCGCTACAATAACTACTACTACAACTACTTTTGCTATTACTACTACTTCTCCTGCCAGTAGTACTACTGTTACTAATGCTGCTGCTATAGCAATAACTACTACTATTATTACTACTACTACTATTACTTCTACAACTATAGCTGCAACTACTACTTCTTTTTCTGCTACTACTAGTGTTACTACTGCTGCTACTACTAGTACTACTACTACTACTATTACTACTGTTACTGCTGCTCCTAGCATTACAACAACTACTATTACTAGTATAACTACTGATACTTCCACTACAACAACTAGAACTACTACTAGTACTACTCCTACTATTGCTACTACTGCTACTATTACTGCTACTGCTACGCCTACTACTGGTACTGCTCCTGCTACTACTAGTACTTTTGCTATTACTGCTACTATGCTACGATGACTACTACTACCATTGCAACTACTACTACTACTGTTGCTTCTACTTCACTTGTACTACTGTAGCTACTAATATTACTACTACGACTACCACTACTACTGCTAGAACTACTACTTCTACTTGTACTTGTACTACTACTACTGTTGCTGCTACTACAACTACTATGGCTACTATTGCAAATACGCTAATACTAAGACTACTACTATAACAACAACTATTGCTAATAATACTACTACTATGACTACTACTGCAAATACGCTACTACTAAGACTACTGTTATAACAACAACTATTGCTAAAATACTACTACTATTGTTGCTACTGCTACTTTTGCTACTACAACTACAACCGCTACTAGTACTACTGCTACTACTACTGCTATTATGACTATAGCTATTGCTACTGCAACTACAACTACTACTATTGCTACTACTGCTTCTATTGCTACTATGACTACTACTAAAATAGCTTCAACTTTAACTACTACTGTTGTTGCTGCTACTATGACTACTACTACTACTGTTGCTGCTACGACTGCTACTACTACAATAACTACTACTACTGCTACTATGACTACTACTGCTGTTGCTATTGATGTTGCTGCTACTACTACTACTACTACTATTGCTACGACTACTACTACTCCTTCTACTACTATTTCTACTATAGCTTCTGCAATTGTTGCTACTACTAGGGCTACAACTACTACTTCTACAACTACAACTACTTCTTCAACTACTACTGTTGCTAATACTAATGCTTCCACAATTGATGCTGCTGCTACTACTACTACCAATGTTGTTACTACTTTTGCTATTGCAACACGTAAAACAACCACTTCCGCAGGTACTACTACTGCGACTACTACAACTGTTACTACAACTACTAGTACGACTGCTGCAACTACTACTACTACTACTACTGATGCGGCTATTACTATTACTTCTACTGCCACAACCGCTACTACAACTACTACAACTACTACTACTATGGCTACTACAACTACTATGACTACTATTGCTACTATAACAACAACAACTACTACTACTGCTACTACTGTTGTTGTTGCTGCTGCTACAACTAATAGTACTACTACTATTGCGGCTACTCCTACTACAGATACTGTTGCAGGTGCCACAACCAATACTACTAATACTACTAATTCTGCTGTAGTTTGGAATACAATTTATGCTACTTTTACTACTACTACTAATACAACAACAACAACTACTATTACTACTACTACTACAACTACTACAATAACTACTACTGCTAGTACAACTATTGCCACTACTACTACTGTACTGGTACTACTACTACTACAATAACATCTACTACTACAACTGCCACTACTGCTGCTGTTATTACTTCTACTACTACTACTACTACAACTGCCACTACTACTTCTACTGCTACTAGTAGTACTACTACTACTAGTACTGCTGCTGCTACTATTACTACTTCTGCTAATCCTACTACTGCAACATCTACCGCTACTTCTAGTTATGCTACGACTACTATTACAACTACTGCTACTATTGCTACTACAACTACATCTACTACTACTACTGCTTCTACTAATACTGTTATTTCTACAATTAAAACTGCTACAACAACTACTACTACTACAACAACAACAACAATAACTATTACTACTGCTGCTGCTGCTACTACTGCTACTCTTGCTACTATTATTACTTTTATTGCAATTAATACTGCTACTACTACAGCTACTATTGCTGCTGCTATTTCTACTACAACTACTACTGCTATTGCTCCTACTGCTACTACTACAAGTACTACTGTTGCAACTACTACTACTTCACCTACTACTACTACTACTATTGCTACTACTTTTACTGCCATGACTACCGGTACTGCATCTACTACTACCAATACTAGTACTACTAGGACTACTTTTGCTAATTCTACTACTGCTACCACTACTGCTACTACAACAACAACTACTACTGTTACTACTACTACTACTACTACTACTACTACTACTACTACTACTATTGCTTCATCTACTTAGGCTACTGCTACTACTATTGCTACTATTGCACTACTATTGCTACTATTGTTGCTGCTACTACTGCTACTGCTACTACTACTACTACTACTGCTACTATTGCTACTAATGATACTAATACTACTACTTCTACTACTACCATTGCTGTTGTGACTACTGCTACAGCTTGAACTATTACTACTACTATCGTTACTACTGCTACCCCTGCGACTGCTACTACGACTATTACTACTACTGCTACTGCTACAACTACTACTGTTGCTACTATTATAACCATTACTACTACTATTGCTGTTATCACTACTACTGCTGCTGCTGCTGCTACTACTTCTACTACTTCTCCCACTACTACCACCACCACTACTACTACTACTGCTGCTGCTGTTGCTACTAATACTACTGCCATGACTTCCAATGCTGCTTCTACTACTTACCACGACTAGTACTATTGGGACTACTTTTGCTAATACAACAAATGCTACCACTACTGCAACCACTACAACAACTACTATTACTACTACTAGTACTACTAGTGTTACTACTACAACTACTACTACATCTACGTCTACTATTGCTACTACTATTACTACAACTGCTACTGCTACTACTACTGCTACTACTACTACTACTATTTTTGCTACAGCAGCTACTAATGTTGCTACTACTGCTACTCTTACTACTACTGCTAATTGTACTGCTACTAATACTACTACTGCTAAGGCTACTATTACTACTACCGCTAATACTACTACTACTACTACTACTATTACTACTACTACTCATGCTGTTGCGACCGCTGCTCCTACTACAACTGCTGCTGCTACCACTACTACTCCTACAACAACAACTACTACTATTAATACACTACCCCTACTACTGCTTCTACCATTACTACTAAGACTACTACTACTATTACAACTACTACTACTCCTACACAACTACTACATCTACTACTGCTAGTACCACTACTACTCCTACAACTAGTACTATTACAACTACTACTACTAATACTACTACAACTCCTATTGCTACTAATACTACCACTACTAGAAGTACAGTTGCTACTACTTGAACTACTACTACTACTTCTACTACTACTTCTGCTGCTACTACTACTACTACTTATACTACTTCTACAACCACTACTATGGCTGCTACTACTACACTCTCACTACAACTGCTACTACTAGTACTACTACTACTCTTGCAACTATTATTATTACTACAACAACAACAACAACTACTACTACTTCTACTACTACTACTAGTAATACTACTCTTACCGCTATTACCACTAGTACTAACGCAACTGTTACTTCTGCTGCTATTGCTTTGACTACTATGACTACAATAACAACAACAACCACTACTACTCCAACTGCTGCTGCTGCTGCTACTACTACTATTACTACACTACTACTACATCTACTTCTACTAGTACTCCTACTACTCCGACAATAATTACTATTACTACACTGCTACTACATCTACTTCTACTAGTACTCCTACTACTCCGACAACAATTACTATTACTACTACAACAACAACAACAACAACTACTGCTACTACTACTACTACTACAACTCCTATCGCTACTAATACTACTCCTACTAGAACCACTACAGTACTATTTCTATTACTACTACTACTACTACTACTACTACTACTACTCCTCCACCTCCTCCTCCTCCTCCTCCTCCAAGTACTACCACTACTACTACTATTGCCACTATTGCTACTACTACTTACTACTACTACTACTAGAACCACTACAGCTACTGTTTCTACTACTATTACAACGACAACAACTACTACTACTACTAATACTACTACCACTACTACAATTACTGCTACTACTACCACTGCTAATTTTTCTACTACTAAAACTACTATTGCTACTACAACTACTCCAAATCCTACTCTTGCAATGACCACTATAGCTTGTACAACTACTACTACCGCTGCTACCAGAACTACTACTACTCATACTCCTTTTACTTC